>CM076584.1:1482487134-1482537134 GCA_034641835.2 Pinus albicaulis | reverse complement strand
TAATGTGCAATGTCGCTCCAATTTTTGGTTGCCATTATAGGTAACGACTTGTATCTATTCTTAGTATAAATTTTCTAAATTTCTTTCTTTTCATTTGGTTAAAAATATCCGTTTCTCTCTTGCATCCCTCATACTTATGTTAGAGTACCGAGGAATGGGTACAGACTCCCATTATTACTGGTAATTAAGTCAAGGGTTTCTCTAAATCATTTTCGACAAGGCCATAAGGTCATAGCCATTTTGATCTGAAGTTATATATTTGTGAGGTTTCAAAACCCTTGGAAAAGGTATTTGCAATCCCATTTTGAGTCCATGTTTTTAATGTAGGTTATTACTCCTTTTATGGCACTTGTATATGTAATCGTTTTACATGTACCAATGGTGTAATGAGAATTTGTTGTGAAACTATCTCCAAAAAGAGAAGAAAAGAGATATGAACGCCTTAGAAATAAGCCACTTCGAGGGGGAAACCTCCAATACATTACATGAATGAACAATTCTTGGATGATACAAATGACAAAACCTCCTTTCTAATGATAGGAGTCCATGGGGCCACAATGTAATCCTAGTGGGGCCACAATGTAACCCTAGCCGACCTAACAATAATAATGTAAGGGCACAATAATAACAATATGGGGGTTACAGGGGTACAAAAATAAAAATAAGGGGGGATACACTAACATAATAAGGGACTACACTAATAATATAGGGACTTAACATGCCCCTCTCCTTAAAACAAGTGTTTTCCTCAATGCTTGATTATTTCTTGATGCTTTTGTATAAAATTCTCATCCTCCCATGTGAAATATTCTACAGGAAAGTTCTTCCACTTGCAGAGATACTCTGAAATTGATCATACTTGTTGAGTTCTTATTTCTGAGACTGCTTCAGAAATTCTTTCAATGTGATGTTGATCTTCCTGTTGTTTCATCAGATTATGCACCAAATTTAGGTTATCCTTTGAGAGTTGGACAACTTGTTGTTGATGCTTGATGTGATCTTCCACTAATTTATCATCCATATTAGATATTATTTGATCCTTCAAAACATCCAAATTAGCCTCCATTTCTACTTTTAAACCATCTATGTCATCTTCAGTTGCTCTTCGTAAGATCAAAATTTGTTCCACTTGGTACCATAATTTTGATCTCATACTGCAATTCTTCCTCTTCATGTGTCATAGTATAGACTTTTGAGGGCTTAATGGGTATGGAATTATTTTTTTGAGGAATTATAGAACCTAATACTAATAAAAATTCTAAAATATGCCCTTGGAATCACTTCAAACTGGTTTTTCAAACAAACATTATGCAATTTTAAAAACCAAATACACACGTTTTTCTTGCTTTTGAGAAGCTCTATATTAAAATTGAATTATATATGTGATTACAGATCCTCAATATCTGAAATTTGGTCTTACAGTAGCCCTCTGAAGCTTCTTTCAAATTTCATAGGTCTGACCTGATTTGGATTCTTCAAGGCAAACTTATGTCCAATCTCCTACAATGACCTAATTATGGACTCGTTCAGTAGAGTGAACTTGTATGGCTTTCCACGTGTCACTGTTTGCTCCTTTGGCTTTGAAATTGATATACCGAAAACTGCAGTCCGTGTACTTGTGGCCACTTTTTACAGCATTCCAATCCAATGCTTAGAGAGACAGCTATGAAGATTTTCCCACAATCACCTCTTTGAGATGAAATTAAGAAGCCTCAAAAAGCCCTAACTTCCACAGATCATATATCTAAAAATTTTGTGAACCAATATCTAAAATTTTGCAACAATGTTCCTAAGGATTGCAACTTCTCACTCTAAAAATTTCAGCTTTTGAACCTTTGTAGAAAAAAAGGTTATTATGAAAACACCACGATGACCTGTTTCGGTTAAATTCAGTAGCCTGCAAAATGACCTAACTTGCACAGATCATATCTCTGAAAATATTGTGAACCAAGCTTTGAAATTCTGCAACGATGTTCCTTAGGATGTTGGCTTCACACTCTAAAAATTTCATATTCTGAACCTTTGTAGAAAAAAATTTATAGTGAAAATTCCACGATGACCTGTTTGGAGTAGCGGAACCCTAGAATCTCAAAACTCCAATACCAAATGTTGTGCAATTAGCTCCAAAAAGAGAAGAAAAGAGATATTAATGCCTTATAAATAAGCCACTTCGAGGGGGAAACCTATAATACATTACATTAATGAACAATTCTTGGATGATACAAATGACAAAACCTCCTTTCTATATATAGGAGTCCATGGGGCCATAATGTAACCCTAGCCGAACTAACAATAATAATGTAAGGGCACAATAATAACAATATGGGGGTTATAGGGGTACAACAATAACAATAATGGGGGATACACTAACATAATAAGGGATTACAATAATAATATAGGGACTTAATAGAATTGTGTTGGAAGAGGACAGTCAAGTGCTTCAAAACATAGATATGATATTATTTTGTTACATGGGTTGTTTTAATATTTATTTAACTATATACTTCATTAAGGTCAAGTTTTTGTTTTACTTATTAACATATTCAAAGGTTTATAAGGCTTAATTCCTTGCATGAATCCATGGCTACAGGTATATCATTGTCATTACTGAATGGATTCATCCTACAGGTTGGTTTCCCACATATTCCTAATGGATTCCTTGTTGCACAATTCTAGCATAGGGATATACTAAAATACAGTTTCTCTTTTGGTTATTCAATCTTAATCTTAATCTTTGGTTATTTGGTTATTCTCTTAATCTTTTCACAATTCTACTATAGGGAGGGGATGCAATTTAATTATGAGCTACTTAATCCTTATGGAAACTTGATTGACATGTAACTTGGATTTTTTGGTGTACTTCCTACCCTTAAGAGGAAAACTCATCCAAGTTGGGTACCTTCAAGTGGTTACTACTCTATCAATAGCCCTATCCTCAATTGCTTGAAACTATACTCACTCTTTCGAATTTGGTTTTGGATTGTTACATTTCCTATAGAAAATTGCAATGACTTATTTTAAAATAATTAGGGCACAACTCAGTATACTATATTTGAAAAGCACATAGGTAAGGATAACCTTTGCTAAATCATCAGTATTTTTCCCTTCTTGTCTTTAGAAAGAGAAGTGAATATAACCAAATTTGTTTCAATAATTTACCCCATATATATATATATATATATATATATATATATATATATATATATATATATATATATATATATATATATATATATATATATATATATATATATATATATATATATATTTCACCATGTCTACCTTCCATGACCATATTTATCATAAGAATCTGTCACAGATTAGGATACTTTTCCATAAGCACACACACTGAGAGTCCACCATATATTTTTTTCTTTTCGAACTATAAATAATTGAGATATACACAAAAAATCTACATAAAATCTCTTCCACACTAGTAACCAAAGAGTATTCAAGTACTGCCTACATGTATTTACTTCAATATTTAATACTCACCATTTAGTCAACTAAAAACTAGACATAAACATATTTCCTAACTGTATCTATTTCTAGAAATACACTTGGGAAGACAGGCTTTCCTCCCAACCTTCAAATGAGTCCACTAGTTCCCCTGGGGCCAAGATATTCTTGTCAAAGGAATGAACAACCTTTGGCAGGGAAAGTTCCCTAAGGTAAGGGTTGACAACCTCCAAAGAGTGAAAGAAGATGATCAACTGGAACCATTCATACAAGTATTTGAAACATATAAACTACTAAAATTGGGTTCAGAGTAGTAGTGGAGGGTCCTAATTTTGATGTCAATCCCATAGGGTCCAAACCCTATGCTTCCTCATGAGTAAGCCTGCAATGCAATTCATTGAAGCATATACATAAAAAGTAATTCAATGTGCATATATAATAGATATGTTATATCATTACACATAAACCATGAAGCATGAGATCATAACATATGAGAGAAGAGACACAACCTCTTTATTGATATGAGCAAATAGTAGTGGAAAGGTACAACATGATGAGATCCACCACATTGAAAATGAGCATCTACACAGGGAAAGAAGGATTACCTATAAACTAGCAAGTGCAAGAGGCATAGGGAAAAATAAGACCTCTAGATCAAAAGGACTATAATTTTGATATCTTATATCTTGATTGTCATTAGGACTTCCCATGAGGTATATAAATACCACCTTAAATTACTTAATTCAATTAGGCCACCATCTATTATAGGTGGGCTTTGGGTAAAACCCCTAAAATAGGCTCTAAAAATATAATATTTTTTTCATATTTGTAAGAGTATATTAAGTAGGTTATTTATTGTTGTACTTAAGTGTGTGTATGTGTAGTGGCTTTTGTGTGGAGACAGTCACTTATGGAATTTGAAATATTCTTTTCTAATATAGTAACAAGTTTGCATGGGAAGAGGGACCCCAAGGCCATACATGAGCATCCAAACTATAGGATTATTGAATGATTCTATAACACAACCTCATTGATTCTAGCATAATATATTTTATAAGTCTTCTTCCCCAGAATATTTTAGCATCATGCCTTTTTTTGGGTCTCCCAAACTATTTTCCTAGGATTTTCTTCTCTTATGAAAGTTTTGAAAAAGTTAATTTTCCTTTTTGTTTAAGGCCTACCCTTATCTCTTGTACTTATTTATTCCACCCCTACTTGGGGTCTTTCTCCAACTAAGTGATTTAATATATCTTTTTCTCCCATCATATTAAATCTTGTTTATTTCCTCCTAGGGTTTTTTAGGAGGTATTTATGGGAATATTTATTTTTATTTCACCCACCAATTATGGTTTCCCTTCTTGCCAAGAATTTTGTACTCTAGTGCTTCGTTCCCAAGTAATTTCCAAAATTTTATTGAGTAAAGAAATTTGTTAATTACATGAACATATTTTTATTATTCACATCAATCCACAAATCCAACATTGCTTCATTAGCCATCATCTGAAAAATATTCCAAGTATAAAGATAGCAATTCAATAACATAAAGCACAAATCTTTAGTACAATTATGGAAAAAATCACAACATGTTATCATATGGAGAGTTTAATTAAACTTGAATAAGCCATATTATCCCTTGTATGGAATTAATCTTTTATGTGTTAAATTTAGTGAAATAGTTATCATAATAGTAATTAAATATTACCTTGTTATATGTATAATTCAATAAGTCACATTGGCTAAGTTAGACATTGAGTTAAACCACAAAATTTAAAAATTCTTACCATAAAAGTTCAATTACATCCCATAAAATGAATCAAAAAGTTCATCAACTCAAGCTCCATTGCCACCCCAATTAATTAATTAATTGGATCCCCTATTCATTTAAACTACTCCAAAAACTGTAATATATCAAAAAGCCATTAGACACCTTGAGATAATTATCAAATGAATCTCATGATCCATGCACATATAAGTGTTTCAAAATCCACCCATTATTACTTTTAAATATTTAATATTTAATTTAAATGAAAAATATTAAACTAAAATGTACTAAACATTTAAATTACTCCAAAAACTGTAATATATTAAAATGCCATTAGACACCTTGAGGTAATTGTCAAATGAATCTCATGATCCATACACATATAAGTGTATCAAAATCAACCCATTATTACTTTTAAATATTTAATATTTAATTTAAATGAAAAATATTAAACTAAAATGTACTAAAACATTAACTAAATATAATCATATCATGTAAAATTAATAATATTATATAGATAAAAAAAATTAATAAGTAAAATTTTATTATCAAATAATTAAGTGAATTGAGAATTAATTTAAAGGATTTACCTTCTTTCTGAACCAAAAACATAATTTATTTATTTTTATAATTATAATAAAATTTAATTATTTAAATCTTTAAATTTCTTCTTTATTGCAAGAGAAAAATAATTAATATTATTATATTATATATATATTTAATTACATCTCATGAATTAGAATATTGATAATTCAATTATTATAACTAATTAATTAATTTGTTCCAACTTTATTTAACATTTCAACCTTTCCTTAGAGCACTTTAGATATATCAAATCAATAATAAATAAATAAAAATTTAATTCAATAAAAAATAAAATCTTTAAAATAATCTCATATATATATATATGGGGTTAGATTACATATAGAAGATATCAAATCAATTTAAATTTTACATGTTGATTATGGTTAAATAAATTTAAATCATATTTTGTTAAGTATATGATTGTTTGTAATTAAATATTATTATATTGGTTTGCTTAAAAATTTAATTTGTTTGCTCTAAATAATATATTTTTGGTTAAGTCAAAATTTAAAAAATCATATTACAATGTCAAGTTGTGGAATTTAGGGTATTCTAGATAAAAAAAATTATGATGCTAAAATCATCATTGAATTATTAAAAATTTAAAATTTTGCAATAATAAAATTACTAAATTCCAGTAAAAGAAATATATATTATGGAGAAAATACAACAACTTATGAGAGTTTAATTACATTTAAATAAGCCATATTATCCCTTGTTTGACATTAATTTTTTTTTGTTTCAAATAAATTAAACCACATATTTTAAATAAAAAGTTTGTAAATTAGTTATAATAACAAAAATAATTAAATATTATCATATTATAAGCATATTCAATAAGAAATATTAGAGAGTTGAAAAACAAAATTTAAACCCAAGCTCACACAAACTTTAAAGCTAAAGTTTATTGTATTAATTATTAACAACACCATTTTTTTGGAATTTTCATAATATTATATGTATTTAAGTGTTAAAAGAGATATTTATTTTCAATTGAAATAAATAAGTAATTAATATTGTTATATGTTTATATCCTCAAGAGTAGTAAAATGACATTGTGTAATGAATATTCAACAAATGCAATGGTACACTTTTACCTAATTTATTTAAATTATTATATTATTGTGCTATATTTTTTTTAATTAATGTAAATATAGTTTTATAATTTCATATAAATAATCTTTTAGAGTTAATTTATCAAGTAACATAATTTACTAAATTCTATCACCAAATAATTAATAAATAAAGTATTCATTTAAATTATTTACCATTTTTCAAAATTATATATATAAAACAATTAAAAAATTAACTCATGATAGAAAGAATTAAGCTAGTTAAATGTTATGGTATTAAATTTGTAAAGGTCAAAATTTTGTTGAGACTCTAAGTGTTAATAATATTCCTCATATTAGTTATTACCTCTAGAACAATAATTAAATAATATCACATTATATATAATTAAATATTATGATATTACTTGTAAAGTTAATTACATTTCATAAATCTTAAAGTTGGTTAAGTCAATTCCCATAGCTAATTCCAATATTACTTGATATTTCAAAGTTTTCATTTTAGCATTTGAGAAATATTACATTAATAAAAAAATAAAATAAATGTGTTGAAAAATTAATTTAATAACTAATAAAATCATTATAATTTTATTTAATATAAATTGAAACAAATTGATTTAAATTAATTATGAAATATATCAAATCAATTTAAATCTACTATTGTAAATCACAAATTGATTGCATTGAAATAAATTGAAATAATATTTTTTTATTTAAATATTAAACTACATATTTTAATATAAAATTTAGTGAAATAAATATAATAATAGTAATTAAATATTATCATGTTAAATTTAGTAAATGGAATTTTAAAGGAAAATTCACTGAAGAGTGACTTCAATTACATAAAAGGAAATGAATCAAGAAATTGGGGTAGATTATTTATTTAAAACAATTACTATAATATATAAAATTTTATTTGATTTCTTTATCAAAATACAAGTGAATACATTAAGTAATTTAAAAATAAATATTTGAAAACAATAATATTTATTTTATTATAAGAATAAAAATATATAAAGTATTATGGATTAATAAATAGCAATATTAAGTGGGTTGTTAAGGCATTTCAAGATATTAATTGAGTCTTTACATTCTAGGCTATATTCAAGTGCTATTTTTTGAGCTCACCATGATGTAGCTTCACCAATGTAGAACTTACAAAAGAAAAGATGGATATTGGAACATGATTTTATCTCTAGTGGTTAAGCTAACAATTTATTTCCCCAACTATATGGGTGAGAGTGTTCTAGACATGTTGTACCCTATCACTAAGTAACATTTGTTATTAGTTTTATTTTTTGTAATAAGGACAACTTATCTATCAAAGTTATGAATGAAGAATAATTAAGTTTTACAACTTGAAAGTGTCTCATTATTTTAAGAGACTTAAAGAAAACTACCATTTGTATTAGATCAAAATCAAGATTTTATCCTTATGGACCTTTGGATTTGGAGTCAGATAACTCTAAGGTAGTTTAATTTCCCCTTTAAATAGGCTACATTCCATAGGAATACCATTGGTCGATACCATATATTCTCAATACTATACCATTTTTATTTTAATTATTATTTTATTTTTACAAGGTTATTTTTAATTGGTAATTTTTATTTTTATGTCTATTTTTTATTGTATTATATCATTGCACCTAGAAATATTATACTAATAATTTCATAATCCATAAACATATAAATAAAAAGATTAATATATATCATTGCACCTAGTAATATTATATTAATAATTTGAATATTAAAAAAAAATAATATATATCATTACATCAGATACTAGTTTGAATATATCATTGCACCTAGAAATATTATATTAATAATTTCATAATCCATAAACATATAAATGTATCAAAATTCATCTATTTTTTTTAATATTTAATATTTATTTTAAATCATAAATATTAAACCAAAATTCACTAAGAAATTTATAATAACAATAACATTAAATAAATAATCATATCTTGTAAAATTAATAACATTTCACTAACAAAAAAAAGTTAATTGAATCAAATTCTATCACCAATTAATTAAGTGAATGCAACATTCATGTAAAGAATTTTCTTTTCTAATTAAAAATATAATTTATTTATTTTTATAATTCATTTTTCTTTCTAATTAGAAATATAGTTGATTTATTTTTATAATTCTTAATAAAAAAATTCGTAGTTAAATGTTTATTATGGTTTATGTTGTTAATGTTTTGAAGGACATAGATGTTTTGAGACTCTCATACATAGGTATAAAGGGCATTGATTGTATCACTTCAAAAATAATTACATTTTATCATAATATACGTTGAGTTGATTATATGTGATGAATCACAAAGTTGATTAAGTCAATTTCCATTACTAATGGTTCCAATATTATTTAACATTTTTATGTTAAAATTTACAAAATTTCAAATTAATAACCACTAAATCATATATTATTGTAAACTATATATTATTTATAGTTAAATAAATTTAAACAATAGTTTTTTAATCACATATTATTGATAGTTAAATATATCATATTGTTTAGTTTAAAAGGTTTTTTTGACATATTTTTTTGTTAAATAGAGTTAGATTTAAAACAAAATAAAGTTAGAGTTTTCAAGTTGTGGAATTTAAGTTATTATAAAAGCTTTTGATAATTCTCAAATTATTTTTAATATTAAAACTAGGATTGAAATATTTAAAATATAAATTTTTGTAATAAAAATATGGAGTTGTTTTTGTACATTTAAATATTGTCCTAAAATTTTGATTTTTGTTATTTAAAAAAGTTTTTAGATAGCATACATGGATTTATTAGTCTAAATAAACAATGGGGCACTTGGATTGTGTAGAGTTCATCCATGAGACTTGGCAACTAGTCAAAAGAATTTCCACATTCCAATAAGAAAGCATACATTAGGGAATAAGTTAGAACACCTTATCATATGGACAATTTAGTAACATTAAAATGAGTCATATTATCCCTCGTATGAATTTATTCTTTTTTTGCATCAAAAGAATAGTCAAATAACATATTTTAAAACAAATTTTAGTGAAGACTTTACAATAAAATTAATTAACTATTATCATATTATATGTAGATTTCAACCAAGAAAATTAGGTAGGTCAAACATAAAGTTAAATCACAAATTTTGAAGCTAAATTTAGGGAAACATTTACAATAACATTTCTATTACATCCTATCAAATGAATCAAGAAGTTGATCATTTCAAACACTATTATCACAGAACTAATTAATTGATTGGGTTCACTATTCATTTAAATGTCTCTAATAAATGTGATATATCAAAAAAATAGTATTGAAGTGTGAATATCAAAAAGTCATTAGACACTTTGAGATAATGGTCAAATATATCATCCCACCTGAAATATTATATTAATAATCTAATGATGCATACACATGTAAGTGTACCAAAATTCACCTAATATATTTTTAAAATATTTAATATTTAATTTAAATAAAAAACTAGGTTAAAAAAATATATATCAAAATAATCTCGAAAAAATATTAAAACATGAAATTAAGAACAAATAAAATATTTAAAATTTTATTTAATAGAAATATTAATTAAATATACTTACATTACATACTCAATATATCAATTTAATTTAAATCATGTATAGTAAATAGCATATTGATTACAATTAAATAATATTTTATTAATCACATATTACCTCTAAATAGATATTATCATATTTGTTAGTGTAAATGGGTGATATATTTTAGGTGAAAAGATTGGTTTTTCTAACCTATTTTTTGATATATATATATGAACTGGAAATTTTCAATGACACTCATGTAATTTTTAATGTTAAAATAGTGATTAAAACATTAAACCTTGAAATTAAAAAAAAATGCACATTCCTATATGTATTACATTACCTTTTTACCTTTTTATATGGAGAATTTAATTATAAATTTAAATAAGTCATTATAGCTTGTATAAAATTAAATTTATTTGCATCAAACCCATAATTAAACCACATATTTTAAAGTAATATTTAGTAAAACCATTATAATAACAACAATAATTAAATATTATTATATTACAGGTATAGATTAATAATCACATTACATAAAATAAATCAAAAAAATAAAAACTTAATTTAAGGAAACTGTTACAATAAGAATTTCAGTTACATCCCATCAATCAACAAGTTGATAAAGTCTAAGTGAATTATCGCGACCCAATTAATAAATTAATTAGGTCTACTATTCATTTAAACTATTCCAATAATTATGATATATCAAATTTTAATAAGATTAATATTTAATTTCATAACTTATAAAGGAGTTATCTATGGAGTAGGAGTAACTGTAAAGACAATCAAAAGTGTCCAGAATCTGTCAATTTTTTTTAAAGAAATTTTATATTGTTAGATCTAAGACTTTTGTGATCTATAATGTAGATAAAAGAACTTTCAGATTAATAACATCATTAGGATTAGGTTTTTGAACCAACTAATGTGGTTTATCCTCATGAGAGGTGGAGAGAGACTTATCGATCTCCATGAATAAATAGTGAAGATGCATCATTGCCCGGAAATAGCTTTTAAGACTAGCACGTTAGAAAATTAGTTAGTTAGTTAAAAACAAATTAATTAATTAAATAAAAATCAATTACAAATATGTTAAATTTATTTATTTATGTAATAGGTGGGGGAATTTTTAATATATAATTAATTAATTTTTTAAATAAAATAATATGAAACAAAGCTACTTAGGAAAGATTAGGATGGAAATTATTAAATAAATAAATAAAATAAAATACCAAATATGTAAATAAATTCAATAATTTTTTTAAAAAATGGGGGTTTAAATATAAAAGGAAATAGGAAGAGTAAAATTTTGCTTTAGTAAAATAAAATAAATAAATTAAATGTTCCTATAAAATAAAGAATAAATAATAAATAAACATAATTACATTAAGGAGGGGACAAAATTTTAAAAATAAAAATTAATTAATTAAAAATAAAAATAAATCAATAAATCAATAAAAATATAAAATAAATCAATAAATTAAACAACAAAAATAAAATAAAATATAAATATAAATAAATTAAATAAAACAAATAATAACAAAAGTTACCTAGTGAGAACCGGGGTCCAACTCTTAGTTAATTTCCAACCATCATAACGGTTGAGATTCTTCGCATGTCATTCAATTTCGATCACGTCCATTAATTTCCTCTGGTGGAAGTGATCAACCGGGGTCCAACTCTTAGTTAATTTCCAACCATCATAAAGGTTGAGATTCTTCGCATGTCATTCAATTTCGATCACCTCCATTAATTTCCTCTGGTGGAAGTGATCAACCTTGGTGGAAGTGATCAACCTTAGCAACCACTTTTGATTCTTTAATATAATAATGGTGGCAAGATTTTTCCACATGTTCAGCTAGCAATAGCTGAGGTACGGGACCGATTATGTCTAATATGAGCAACATGCTCCCGGATTCTCTGCCTAATGGATCGACTTGTTTCTCCTATATAGGGAGTTCCACAAGAACAAGGAATCATGTAAACCCCTTTCATGTCTTTAGGGTCGATAGGGTCTTTAAGAGACCTAAGAGAATTTCTAATAGTGCAGATAGGTTTGAAAGAAGCAGAGAAGCAACAGTGATGTTGCGATGGGCTCCCCTCTTTTCGTCGTTGTTGCTAAATTTTTTATGGAGGACTTTGAATCTAAGGCCCTCGCCTCTACTAAATTCCACCCTAAGAAGTGGAATAGGTTCATGGATGATACTTCTGTCATCTGGCCCTATGGTCTGGAGAAATTAGATATGTTCCTTGGGCACTTGAACTTGCTATCTGATTCCATCAAGTTCATGATGAAAGTAGAGGTTGATGGTTGCCTCCCTTTCCTTGACATCCTTCTCTCAAGGAATGAAGATGGCTCCATTTCTCACCGGTTTTTTCACAATAAGACTCACACGGAACAGTATCTTCATGCTGGATCCCATAGTTTTCGTGCTTAGAAATTTGGTGTCCTGTGTACTTTTTTGACTCCTCCTCTTAGAATCTCTCATGACAATTCCTTGGAATCAGAGAAATCATATCTTCTTGATGATTTTGAAAATAATGGGTATAGTAGATCTCAAGGTCTTAAACCCTTTCAAAAGGCATATAAATGATTGAATGGAAAATCTACTCGTGTGGATCGTATTTCGAAGGCCCATCTCCCATTTATACAAGAGACAATGGACAAAATTGTCCATGTCCTTAAGAGAAATAATATCTCTGCTTCTTTCAAACCTCTCTACACTATTAGAAATTCTCTTAGGTCTGTTAAAGACCCTATCAGCCCTAAAGACATGAAAGGGGTTTACATGATTCCTTGTTATTGTGGAACTCCCTATATAGGAGAAACATGTTGATCAATTAGGCAGAGAATCCGAGAGCATGCTCCGGATATTAAACATAATCGGTCTTGTACGTTAGGTCTTGCTGAACATGTCGAAAAATCTTGCCACCATGTTTGTATTGAAGACTCAAAAGTTGTTGCTAAGGTTGAACATTTCCACCATAGGAAATTAATGGAGGTGATCAAAATTGAACAACATGCTAAGAATCTCAATCGTGATGATGGTTGGAAATTAAATAAGAGTTGGACCCTCTTTCTCATCAGGTAATTTTTGTTATTTTTTGTTTTATTTAATTTATTTTATATTTTATTTTATTTTATTTTATTTTATTTTTGTTCTTTAATTTAGTGATTTATTTTATATTTTTATTTATTTATTTATTTTTATTTTTAATTAATTAATTTTTATTTTTAAAATTTTGTCCCCTCCCTAAGGTAATTATGTTTATTTACTATTTATTCTTTGTTTTATGGGAATATTTAATTAATTGTTTATTTACTATTTATTCTTTGTTTTATGGGAATATTTAATTAATTTATTTTATTTTACTAAATCCAAATTTTACCGTCTCTATTTCCTTTTATATTTAAACCTCATTTTTAAAAATTTTATTAAACTCCATTTTTAAAAATTTTATTGAATTTATTTACTTATTTGGTATTCTATTTTATTTATTTATTTAATAATTTCCATCCTAATCTTTAGGTAGCTTTGTTTCATATTATTTTACTTAAACAATTAATTAATTATATATTAACCATTCCCCCACATATTACCTATTATATCTATAAAAATAAATAATTAAATAAATAAATAATTAAATAAATATATTAATTAAGTACTTAATAGTTTATTAACATTTTTGTAATTGATTTTTATTTATTTAATTAATTTATTTTTAACTAACTAACTAATTTTCTAAAAAGCTATTTCTTGGCAATGATACATCTCCACTATTTTTTCATCCATGGATGAGTCTCAGTCTCTCTCCACCTCTCGTAAGTGTGAACCACATTAGTTAGTTCCAAAGGTAAACCTAATCCTAATGATGCCATTAATGGGAAAGTTCTTTTATCTAAATTTTATATTATTGCTTGACATCCAAAAGTGGTCTACGTAATTTTTTTTAAGGAATTTGTGTTTGAATAATGTTTGATGGTCAACATGGATTCAACACTATAAAAAAACTAAAGAACACCCAGAACCTTGAAATTTGATACGTATAATCTAGATTTATAAAATTGATTTTATTAAAATCTCTCCCTGAATTTACTAAAATATTACTAAGATTTTCATAATTTTCAAGTCAAAAAAGCAAGTTGGTTAGACTAAGACCCTTAGTGAAGACTTTATATTTTTCAAGGCCAAAAAAGAAATTTTTTTGATAGCATACATGGATTTATTAGTCTAAAGAAACAATGGGGCACTTTGATTATGTAGAGTTCATCCATGAGACTTGGAAACTAGTCAAACTAATTTCCACATTCCAATAAAAAAACAAATATTAGGGAAAAAGTTAAAACACCTTATCATATGGACAATTTAGTAACATTAAAATAAGTCATATTATCCCTGGTATGAATTTATTTATTTTTTGCATCAAAAGGATAGTCAAATAACATATTTTAAAGAAAATTTTAGTGAAGAATTTATAATAAAACAAATTAAATATTATCATATTATATGTAGAGTTCAACCAAGCAGATTAGGTAGATCAAACATAAATTTGAACAAAATTTGAAGCTAAATTTAAGGAAACAGTTACAATAAAATTTCTATTACATCGTATCAAATGAATAAAAAAGTTGATCAATTCAAACACCATTATCACAGAACTAATTAATTGATTGGGTTCACTATTCATTTAAATGTCTCCAATAAATGTGATATATCAAAAAATAGTATTGAAGTGTGAATATCAAAAAGTCTTTAGACACTTTGATATAATTGTCAAATATATCATCCCACATGAAATATTATATTAATAATCTAACCATGCATGCACATGTAAGTGTACCAAAATTCACCTAATATATTTTTAAAATATTTAATATTTAATTTAAATAAAAAACTAGGTTAAAAATATATATATATATATATATATATATATATATATATATATTACAGTACCTTATTATATGGATAATTTAATTATATTTAAATAAGTCATTATAGCTTCTATGAAATTAAATTTGTTTGGGTCAAACCCATAGTCAAACCAGATATTTTAAAGTAATATTTAGTAAAACCATTATAATAACAACAATAATTAAATATTATTATATTACAGGTATAGTTTAACAATCACATTACATAAAATAAATCAAAAAAATTAAAACTTAAGGAAACTGTTACAATAACAATTTGGTTACATCCCATGAATCAAGAAGTTGATAAACTCTAAGTGAAATACCACTACCCAATTAATAAATTAAGTAAGTCCACTATTCATATAAACTATTATAATTATGATATATCAAATTTTAATACGAAAGTTATAAAGGAGTTATCTATGGAGTAGGAATAACTATAGGGACAACCAAAAGTGATCTGAATCTGTCTTTTTTTTTTTTTTTTTTTTAAGAAATTTTGTATTATTGCTAAACAGCTAAAAGTAGTGGGAATATAGGTAACTTTTTTTAAAGAATTTGTGTTTGAATCATGTTTTATGGTCAATATGGATTCAACACTATTAAAAATCTAAAGAACACCCAGAACTTTGAAATTTGATACCTATAACTTAGATTTATAAAACTGATTTTATTAAAATCTCTGCTTGAATTTACTAAAATCTTATTACAATTTCCATAATTTTCAAAGAAAAAAAAACAAGTTGGTTTGACTACTACCCTTATAAATATAAATTGAGCTTGAGATACTTGGCACAACATCATGAAGGAGTTGGAACCTGTTACTCAATTATCTTGAATTCCCTGGAACTTTCACAGGACTCTTCTTTTGTTGAAAAAAATTTAGCCCTGTTGGATAGCGAGATGGAGGAGTTTCCTGAGATTCTATCAGAAGAAGATCTTGCTTTCCTGGCTAGCTTACTTGAGGAAGAGGAATATGATAGAAGCTCTTGGGAGGAAGCTCATTCACCTCCCTCCATGGATCTACCAACCCTTCCACCAGCTGATTCTCTTGCCCCACCAGAAAATGCTCTTTCAGCGTCTACAAATCCAGTTGTTGCACCCCCGTCCATGGGTGTATTAACCCTTCCGCCAACGGATTCTCCTGCGTCGCCCTCCATGGGTGTATTAACCCTTCCACCAGCGGATTCTCCTAGTGTCGAGGATTTCAAGGGATACCACAATTTCATTTTGGAGGAACAAGCACCAGAGCGTGTTCCAGAATCTCAGCTCTCCAATGAATCAGAGATTCAAGAGAAACGTGCCTTCTTGGACTTCTTATTGAACGGAGAAGAGGAAGATGGCATTCACCCAGGGCCGCCCGAAGCCGAGATTCAAGCTATGATTGCCTTCTTAATCCACGAAGAAGGCGAAGACGGCCTTCACTGAGGGAGGACAGCTGCGGTTCTTTTCAGGAACAAGCACCCACTGTTGCCCTCTTCAATGAAGCTTAGTGCAGTTTTTTCGAAGAACAAGCACCACCTGTTTTTCCAGGATGGCCGCTGTTCAATGAAGCTTAGTGGGCCTGCCTAGATGGAAGAGCACCACTAAGCTCACTATGTAGTATTCCAGCCTTTCTCCCACATAGAGCTCTTTTCGAAATAAGTTTGGTTGTTTTGAATAAAGTTTGTTTGTTATTTCATCAATATATTTCTTTTGGTTGTTATTTCTCATAATTCTTTTTGAGAAGTTTCAAAATGTGAGCACCACTAAGTTCAAGATGTAATAGTCAAGCCTTTTTCCCACATAGAGCTCCTTACGAAATAAGTTTGGTTGTTTCAATAAAGTTTGGTTTTTATTTCATCAATCTTTTTTCTTTGGTTGTTATTGCTCAGATTTTTTTTTGAGAAGTTTCAAAATGTTGTATATATCCCAACCAAATGAGGGTTTCAAAACAAAGTCTGAGTTGAAGTTACTTGTATGTTGTGAATAAGTTTATGTTCATTCTGTGTATGGTATTCTTATTATTTATTAATAACAACAATTTTATTCTACATATTAATTTTTTTAATTGTGTATGGAATTCTAATGAGTTATTAATAACAACAATTTCATTTACTATACTATTTTTTCAATTTCTGAATGTATGCACATATATGTGGATCAAACTCATCTTGATATTTTCTTTTTTAAAACTTGAAAGGGTTGGATGTAATGGTGAAGATCCAGGTTTTTCACTATTGTGCAAAGTTCAATTCCCATTAGATTCTAACACTAAATCCATGATGACCATTGATATAGAGATTCAATGTATGGTTAGGACAATAGACACTATATTAAAAATGATCATGTGACTTTTGCATAAAAGATATAATTAAAATGTTGTTGAGATATGCCAATAAATTTTATTAATGAAAAATACTATTGAACAATGTACATCAACATGTGGTTATGTTGAAGGTTGATGTTCATAGGAGCAATTAGTAGATTTGTGAGTTAAAATAACAATATCAAGAAATTAAAATATTTATTATATTTTATTAACATTAATTATCACAATTTCATAATTTCAGCCAAAAATAGTAAAAATATAATACTTAGACATGACTTGTATTTATTGTTTAAATATTTAAATTTCTTCTTAATATTAAATAAACAAATAAACTATTTTAAAGTCATTTTAAATATAATTATTATTATACACAATTAATAAATATTTGTAATAGTTTTATATATTAGTTAAGTAAATCAAATTATTTTTTCTTTCACATTAGCTTGGTAACATAAATAAGCTTAAATAATATATTTTAAAATAAATTAGTGAATCAATTACGATATCTTATATAAACTTAATTGTATACAATCAACCAAGAAATTGTTTAAGTCAAACTCCATGACCAAGAAATTAATGGATTGGTTCACTATTCCATAATATGTTTAGGAAGTTGTTTTTAGTGAGACTTTTTGGAGTTTCTAGTGCCGTGGAGGAATCCTTAAAAAAAAGTTGAAGTGAAATAGGGATTGAGCACCCTAAAAAAACCCTTAGGGCACTTCTATTGTGCAAGATTACCCATCAAACTTTTGTTTTCAATGAATTCATGCAAGATTTTAGAGAAGTTAGACTAGAAAAACCCACAAGAAAAATTTTTCATTGGAATTCACTAAAATTTAGCGATGCAATTTTAATCAACAATGTGACTTTTTGTTGTTATTTAAAAAATGTTTTTTAAATGTATAAATAGATTTAAAATCTCTAGGTTTTAAAAATTTATGTAATATTTTGATTAAAATTAACCAAACAAGTACGATCATAAAATTCATTTCATATATATATATATATATATATATATATATATATATATATATAGTCTAACATCAAAATGAGAGAATACAATTTTTAGATTTTTTTGTTATTTAAAATACATTTTTGAATGTATAAATGGATTCAAGTGAGTGGCCACTAGAATTATGCAGATTAAAGAATTTAAAGTCATTTTATTTTAAATCTCTTTGTGAATTTGATTAAAATTAACGAGAAAAATGATAGTAAAAAAATTTAATTCCTTTAGACTACAGCTATATATATGTATGCAACAATAGAGCTTATATTAAAAATGGTCATGTGACTTCTAAACTCATAAGTGGATCAATATATCCCTCCATGTCCTTTAGCATCACATTATATGTAGAATAGCTTGTGATTGGATGTTTAATCTTCAAAAACTCCTTGTGGAAAGGTCATCCACTTCAGATCTTAAGGGTATAAAAAATCTAAAAATGTTCTAGATTGGTATGGACTAGACGAAGTGCAATCCTCAAGTGATTTTAAATGCTTACATGCTCTTCAATTATGATTTCTTAACAAGAAACCTAATTTTCCAAGCTAAAGAGATACTCTCAAGGATAAAAGTATAAAATTTTATAAATTATTTAGAAATATTTAATATATATTTCATTATTAATTATATATAATTTGTTTTCACATTTTAATTGATAATAATATTTTAATTTTTAATTTTATTTTTACACTAATGATCCAATGACTAAGAAAGAGTAGAATTTTGTATTGACCATGGATGGAGTGAAAAATTGAGGGGGTTGCCTCATCTTTGAGCATAATCAATACAAACTAAGGATGTCCTTTGAGGAAATATGACATGGGTGGTGAGGGAGTTAACAACCCTCCTCAACCACTCGGTGGTGAACATTTTAATTCTTAATGTTATAACTAGTAATGATAATTTTTTAGGCCCATGAAGCATTGAAAAGAGAGTGACAAGTTGTTATGTTAAGGAAATAGATGGTGAAAATGTCACAAATGTCGTGGGAAATAATCCACCATGCTATTGTGTCTGAAGTCCAGTGTGATTGTGAAATAATTTTGATTCAATAGATGCCCTTGGATGGTAGTTACTCAAACCACAAGTTCTACACACTAGTCATCTCATAACTCACATTACCTAATAAGTAATCAAATAATAATAATAATAATGATAATAATAATAATAATAATTAATTAGATTTTTAAATTTAAATTTTATTTGAGAGTTTAAACTTATGTGATCCATATCTATATTTCAATCAAAAATATTCTCGAAATCACATCATAATTGTTCAGCATGAGGAGAATGATGAACTATAATAAGTAGTTAGAAATGTGTGGACTCTTTGAAATTATGATGTGATTTTTGTTAGTCAATAGTAATTTTTGCCTTTTTATAGATGACTAAGTGCTTATCCTAGATTTCTAGAAACAAAATTCATGAATATTGTGAGTTCTAGAAATCTTATTGCTTTCCTTATCCTTAGGATCAATTTTTGACTATTTTACTATCCTATCATATCAGGGCTAGCCTATCACTCGGAGAAAACCCATCATGGGATCATGCCACTAATTTTCACTATGTTTTCCCCCCCTGACCTTAGCACTCTATTTTGGCTTGCCTATTTCCTCCACTTTCCACCTAGGATCACCAACAAACCTACTCACTCTTGTGTTTCCTGCATACATCAAGCATTGATGGTCTCAAAACTATCTCTGTAGGTTCTTTAGATAAATCAAGTACATTGGATTTTGGATCTTAAATACATCAAAATATCAAAAACTCTGTTTTTTATACTTGAGGACCCAAAGCCAAGTTCTCAGTCAAAGACAAGCACAAAAGCCTCCCACTAGGTAATCTAGGGTTTCATAGGTTATAGGATTGTTTTGGTATTCTGAAACATTATTTTTCTTATTCCCAGAAGATGAAATCAAATGGAAATGGAGGTCAACATCTGTTGTTCCAAGATAGATCACGAAAACCTTCAAAGAAGACCTCTTTAATCAAGCACAAATTCTGTAAAGGACAGTTGCCTATCTTGACATTTCTGTGGGAATGTTAAGGTGGCCATTAGCAGAAAACTAGGTAAAGTAAGGGGCCTGTCCCTCATTGGAAGGATACCCACAACAAAGAAGAAGAAGCATGTCTAAGTTCAAAGAGAATCAGGGTTTTTAGGACTAATTGGCTAAATATTATTGTCAACCAAGAAGCCAATGCATAAAACCACAAGGGAAAAGGTACAACAACACAACCAAGCATGAATTAAAGATTTTTTGAAACTAGAAATGAAAATGAGAAGCATCCATGATGACAATAGGAAGATAGTTTTAATAGGCTCTTGAAGGTAATTTCTAGGGTTTGCCAAGGTAACGATGCTTCACTACATCAAATGCAGGAGAATGCAAAGAGTATCAGTGTGATAGAGATTAATTCTTCAAGAGCAATCAATTGCCCTCAAATGGTTAAAGAAAGAAGGCATAGGGTTAAGTTTCAAAATAGAAAACCAAGCTAATCATGAGTTTGTTGTTGAGTAACTAAACTTTTCAAATTTCAAGAATGACAAAGGAGACAGAAGTAATTTGTGTCATGGCACCTGCAGCAAAACAGATGTGGCCAAGAGAAGACATAGTGGACATGACTTACAGTCTTTGTCAAAATAAAGATATCACTATCGAAATCAGTGAGAGGGGAAGAAATTATATTTTCAGATCACCCACAAAAAAATATCATTTTTTTAATGTTTTAATTCACCTCCTGTAAAAGGAAAAAGGAATATCAGTGATAAAATGACAAGCTAAAACTCAAAACAGTAGCAAAAGTGGTTATCTAGTTTTAATTTATTTTTCCAAGGGTATAAAAGAATCTCATTTATCACTAAAGCTCATTTGTCATTTTCAAAAGAGAGTGAAAGGTTTTCAAAGAGATATTTCAGGATTTCTCTCAAACCTTGAGCAGGAAAAACTCTATGCTACGCTCCTGGAAAACCTCATTGCACGCCTCTCTGCACCTTCCTATGAGAATTCAGCAAAGCATTGCGCTTGTGAATGAACACTACGCATTTAATAGAATGCAGACCCGGCAGAAGACCCGTGCACAGAAACACGTTCAGCAGAGGCCCGACTGACCGAGGCGCTAGGCACAGGGACATTCAGAGCCGACCCGAAAGCACGTGCAGAGGCCTGACTGGACCTGGTGCTACGGATGTTCAGAGCCAACCCGAAAATGCATGCAGAGTCCTGACTGGCTCAGGCGCTATGCACAAAGACGTTCAGATCCGACCTGAAAACCATGCAGAGACGTGACTGCTACGCTCATATGTTACACGTTTAGCCACGAAGTCCTCCGCGCCTGTGCAAGCCTCCAAATTCCTCAAAACTATTCAAATTCTCTGCTTGGTACCTCATGAAGGTTTTTATAAGAGGTATTTAGATGCCTTGCCCCCTTTCATACTGTTTAAAAGGCTAAGTTAGAGAGAAATGTAAAAAAACCCTAAAGGAAGAGAAAAACCTAGTCTCCATGCTAACAACACTATTGTTTAAAGGGCACTCTTCCATCTACATGCTAAGGGCACACTAAAACTGTTTTGCTAAGAAGTTTCTCATCTGCTAAAACAATATATCCATTTGCAAAATTAGCCTCCATACTGCCAAGCCTTGATGTTACTTTCTCCTCACTATCTCACTTGCCCCCTTCATATCATTTCAAAAGCATTTCAGGGTTTTGATTTTCAAGGCAACAGTAAAAGGAAAAATGTCAAGAGAAGGCAGTAGTGGAAGTGGTGTGTAATGTTCCCAAATTTTAGCTCCAAGCTAAATGGAACATTACAGTTAGCAGTGTCTTTTATCCGGTGAATAAATGGGTAGGAAGGCCCATAAGTCTCCTAAGAAGGAATAAAAACACTTCAAGTGTGAAAGGAGACCCTCTTTGCATCTCAATAAAACACCTCCATGTGTGAACAAGGCTAGTATCATTTTGATTCAGTCTAATTTGACCAATTCAACAGCGGAGATGTGGAGGAGTAGGAATCAAGGAAGGAATAACACAGTTTTGGAGGGAGATGAATATCTTGACGGAAATGACATAATTGAGTGGGGCCAAGGGAAATAAAACTCGCATTCTATTTAAGGAAGTGGATGGAAGCCATTGTTCCTTATGTTTTAGATTATTATTCTGGTCTGCTTAGATTTTTGCTTCCTCTTACTGTTTAGCAGGGTTGTTGTGTTGTTTAGCACCGGGTGTTCCCGAGTGGGAATCCCACCTCTTTCCTTGAGGAGCCTCTTGGGAGATTTTTTCATTCATTTCCACATCAGGTTTTCAAGCCAAGCTTCAGCTTACTTCATCAGCTCAGTTTCTGTAGGTCATTGTGTTGTGTTGCAGGGTGCAGCAGTGGAGGGGATTGGAATCCCACTTTCTGAGCTAGTTTTTTATTGGAGGGAGGTTTCCTTCCCTTGGGAGATCTATTTGGAGAAATATTGAGCTAATTTCATATCTGTGGCATCAGGCCACACATTTCCCAACATTCCTATCACTTTTCCAGCCAGGGAATGCGTTATTTTTGGAGGCATCTTCAGTGGATGATCTAGTGGCTTCTTTACAATGTTTCCTTGTGATTGAGAGGTTCATCCTTTCATGGGAGGAAGCCTTTGAGGGATATACATTAGATATGATATCTTTCAGCCTTATACACTCTCATTCTTCAGTGTTGCAATGATTATTCCATAATTTTCTGAAGATCACATTTGTATTCAGAGTGTATGACAAGAAACCCTTTCCGGGTTTTCTTGTAATTGTAATAAGGAGACTAGATCTCAGTTTTTTAGCATGATTGTATAATATATGAGCATATCTATTTGTCCTCCTAATTTATGATTTTAAACCCTCATAAGACTACGCAGTCTCCTTTGTGCATTATTTTTGAGTAGCAGTGTTTGGGATTTTAGTGATTTTCAGCTACACTAGGTGTGGGAGGTCTGTTTACCTAACCTAGTTTCCTTTGTTTCCAATCTCATTTTGGATTTAGATGCTAGATGGATATATATAATGGATCTAAGTGATGATTTAAATTTTTATGGCATATATTTCTAGAAATGCGTTTTTTCTGTGAATGCATTACTGAGAAGTCCATTTTTAGAATATTTTAAGATATTGGACCATCACTGCTTATTTTCCATATTTTGGGATATTACAGTGGCATCAAAGCTTCAATATTGGCTCAGCCTGTGGATCTCAGGCCATTATAATATAACAATAAGGATATATGGACAAAAGGGAGGAAAGGCTTACAAAGCTTCTTCCAAGATCGATATAGAGCTTTCAAGAAGATTTGAAGAAAATAAGAATGGAGATGGAATCTCCAGAAGAGTTTGGATCTAGAGCTAGATCTAGATTTTCACATGGTGAGTGTGAGCATGCAACTACAATCCATGATGCACAGTGCAGTCAGATTCCCAGATCTATCATGAGATGGATGAAAGCAGGGAGAATGCCTAAGAGGAAAACTCTTAGTGATTTGTTGCAGGAGTATGAATCTCAAACTGAGACGTTTAGAGATCATACCACTCTCCAAGAGTTTTGCAAGATCCAGGTGAAGAGGCGCAAGCACCAAAACATTGATAGATTCTTTCTATCTATCTTTGATGGTTCACTAACATGTTCAACCAGGGCTTGGGTGGAAGAGCTAGACACCTTTTTGCAGCAGCATCAAATTTTTGAAAGTGAAGCCATCAGAATTGAAGCATTGAATTTCAGAGGTAAGGCCTATGCATGGTGGATTTTTGAATATTGTTCTTTAAAAAATGCAAATACTTCCTCTTATGAAAGATTCATTAAAACATTGGTGGGAAGGTTTGATGGGAAATTTCCTAAGACACATGTATTGGAGCAAGAAAAACTTGAAAGGACAAAAACCTTGCATGTGATGGAGGAAGCTATAAACTTCACTCCACTTCAGAAAACCATGGGAGAAGCTGACACCTTATATCATACATTTTTAGAGGCAAGACCTCTATCTCCTATTCATAAACAAGAGGGCATGGGGATCTCTTTTTCACAAGATAATCCAATTATTGTAGGGTTTCCCATACACATTGATGAAGATGAGGGAAACATGGCCTTCACATCTAGAGCACATCTAGTACCTCAGGCAGAGGAAGGAGGAGCACATGCTCCAACAGGAGGGGTTCTTGTATCCTTGCAAGATGTTCCCCAGGATCTCATACATGGAAGTCAAAGCACAATGAGTGAGCAGCATGATTGTGAAGCATTGCGAATGGAAGGAGAAGGTAGGAAGGAAGGGAAGCATCACTTGATGAGAGGCACACACCCTTATCTATTTCAGAGAGCTAATGCAAAGGGAAGGCAGACTATTCTACACTGTGAAGGCAAGGGCAAGGTTTCCCAACCATATGTACAATCTACTCTTGACATTGAAGTCTCACTACATGGAGGCATTCCACCTGGGAGGCCACCAGATCTGGAATTGATGAAAGACATCATGTCTTTGGATTCACCACTCTTGGATTTTGGAGAGGTCAAGAGTTTGGAGGAAAAATTTGGCATGGGGGATGTCAAGCTAGCAAGCAACAGCATGAGGAGAGCTTCACATGCCAGATCACCAGCGCTATCTCTTGGGAGGATTGATCCATATTGGAGGTCTCAACTCTTGGTGGAGTACTCCAAGGATCTTGGTGCTTGCATGGTTCTTGATGACCCATATGGATATGATAGATACATGGTGGATGGTATGGTCATCTATTCTCATGGTAGAGTCTTCTTGACTAGAGCTTCTAAGCTCAAGGAGAAGCTGCTACATGTAACACATGAGGACTTCTTTTCCATGCATTATGATGCATATCTTTCTTTGACAGAGGAGTTCACTTGGGAGGGCATCCAGAATGACATATTACAGTATATGGAGAGATGCATATCCCGAATGGTGATAGAGAGGTGGTCACAGCCACTTCCCTACTCATTGGGGGTGAGGGAAAAATTCCAGTTGAGCCATTTCAGCTCAAGATCTCAAGTACATGATGGAGGAGGTATAATTTCACATTTTGTATTGTACTTCTTTTCCTTGTTTTAGCAGCATGATGTATTAAGAAGAATTATCCATTATTTCATATTGTATGATGTACTTGTAACTACTTGTAGCATTGATTTTGGCTACCTTATTCGTGGTTTGTGGGGAGAGCCACATAATTCTTGGTGTGCACCATTGACACCAAATTTTATATTCATGATTCCATCTTATGGGATGATTGTGGTAGCAAAGAAGTGGTTTGGAAATCACTTGTTATTTTTTGGTTTGATGCAGGAAAAGGAAACACTGCGCTGGTTCCCTTGGTGGAACTATGAACCACTCTCTAGTTGTATGGCAGCTTTTTCTTATTGCATTTTGCTTCCATTTACTGCTGATATTTTTATATTCATGAGAAGCATTTCTTGGAGAGTGCTGGACGTATTAGAGATGCCCATTGGGAGCATGATTCTCCCCACTTTACATGTTTTAAATTTCAAGGGAAACCATGGGAAAACCATGATTGCCACATCACAATTCTTCCCTTCTTGTGGGAGGATCCACTTGAAGAACTTGAGGAGGCACTTCATGGCTGCATTGTTCGATGGGGGAACTTGGGCCATTTTTGGAGGCCATGTTATTTCAGCCCAAGGATAGAAATAGCTCCATGTAGAGAAACCATTTGGATGGAAGAACCCAATCTCTCCATGCGGCCCCAATACATTGTATAAACCTGGGGTTGATGATTCTTTTGATGACATACCTAAGATGGATCATTTCATTTGGATGATAGCATGGGTGAGGGAGTCACTCATTGGGAATGAGATTTCTCATGTTTTTCATCACTCCTAATTTGAGGAGGCCATGGGATAGCAAGCAGGTTTCCATTCACACATTCCACCTTTGATTGATGTGGGCCATTTGGTTTTTCATACGTGGGAGGAAACATTGGATGGAAGTTTTATTACATATTATCTTGATGCAGTGATCAAGGCCTTTGATGGGAGGCAACAAGAGGATGAGGGGAGAGATTTTTATCTCCCTATAAATTTTCTTAAGGAAAAGAAAAGGTTTTGGAGTGGAGGACTGTAATGTTCCCAAAGTTTAGCTTCAAGCTAAATCAAACATTAGAGTTAGCAGTGTCTTTTAGCTAGTGAATAAATGGGTAGGAAGGCCCATAAGTCTCCTAAGAAGGAATAAAAACACTTCAAGTGTGAAAGGAGACTGTATTTTCAACTCAATAAAACACCTCCATGTGTGAACAGGGCTAACATCATGTTGATTCAGTCTACTTTGACCAAGTCAACAGCGTAGATGTGGAGGAGTAGGAATCAAGGAAGGAATAATACAGTTTTGGAGGGAGATGAATCTCTTGATGGAAATGACCTAATTGAGTGCGGCCAAGGGCAAGAAAACTCACATTCTATTTAAGGAAGAGGATGGAAACCATTTTTCCTTATGTTTTATATTATTTTTTTGGCCTACTTAGACTTTTGCTTCCTCTTGCTGTTTAGCAGGGTTGCTGTGTTGTTTAGCACTGGGTGTTCCCGAGCGGGAATCCCACCTCTTTCCTTGAGGAGCCTCTTGGGAGAGTTTTGCATGCATTTACATATTAGGTTTTCAGGCCAAGCTTCAACTTACCTCATCAGTGCAGTTCTGCAGGTCATTATGCTGTTTTGCAGGGTGCAGCAGTGGAGGGGATTGGAATCCCACTTTCTGAGCGAGTTTTTCATTGGAGGGAGGTTTCCTTCCCTTGGGAGATTTGTTTGGAGAGATATTGAGCTCATTTCAGATCTGTGGCATCATGCCACACATTTCCCAACATTCCCAGCGCTGTTCCAGCTAGGGAATGTGTTATTTTTGGAGGCAGCTTTAGTGGATGATCTAGTGGCTTCTTTGCACTGTTTCCTTGTGATTGAGAGGTTCATCCTTTCATGGGAGGAAGCCTTTGAGGGATATACATCAGATATGATACCTTTCAGCCTTATAACCTCTCATTCTTCAGTGTTTCAGTGATTATTCAGTAATTTTCTTAAGATCACATTTGTATTCAGAGTGTATGACAAGAAACCCTTTCCGGGTTTTCTTGTAATTGTAATAAGGAGACTAGATCTTAGTTTTTGAGCATGATTGTCTAATATATGAGTATATATATTTGTCCTCCTAATTTCTAAGTTGAAACCCTCATAAGACTTTGCAGTCTCCTTTTTGCATTATTTCTGAGTAGCAGTGTTTGGGGTTTAGTGATTTTCGGCTACACCAGGTGTGGGAGGTCTGTTTACCTCACCTAGTTTCCTTTGCTTCTGATCTCCTCTTGGATTTAGATGATAGATGGATATATATATTATATCCAAGTGAGGATTTAAATTTTTATGTCTTATATTTCTGGAAATGAGTTTTTCTGTGAATGCATTAATGAGCAGTCCATTTTTGGAATATTTTAAGATATTCCCATCACTGCTTATTTTCCCTATTTTCAGATATTACATGGTGAGGGAGACCAAGGGCCTAGAAGACAGCAGAAAAAGGGTGGAAGGGTAAATATATTTGAGCCACTGAATACCAAATAATTGATGGCCTCTCCCATGAAAGTTGCATATTTCCAAGAGGTGGGTTGTTTTGACTAGGGCGAAGCTGCTACATTTTCCATATTATATTTATATAAGTATTGATAATATGTCATACATTGTGCAAAAGAGACCTATTTCACAACAAATGCAAAGTATTTTTCACCATTCTCTTATCAATATGATTGTGCTGCATCAATTAGAGCAACAGGGTATCCCATGGGAAGTGTTCATCAGCCATGAAGTTTTCACAAACCTACAACCTCCTCATTAGCTAAATCTAACCTCATCATCTCATCCACCTCCCTCCACTCCTCCATCACCCCCCACTGACCATGACTCTTCATCCACACGTGAATCTTCTCCCCAAGATAACCTCCCTACCTCACCTTCTCCTCAAACATAAAATCAAGAAGAGACAGATGATGAAGAGGAAGAAAATGATGATGAGGAAGAAGATACAAATTATGAAGAGGAAGAAAATTATGGTGAGGAATCAGAGACAAACTATTAAGAGGAAGAAAATGATGATGAGGAATAAGAGACAAATGATGAAGAGGAAGAAAATGAGGAAGAAGAAACATAAAATGAAGAAGAGGCAGAGAATGATGAAGAGGAGGATAATGATGAAGATAAAGAGATAGAGGAAAATTATGAAGACAAAGGTAGTGAGAAAAACAGTAAGGAAGATGTAGATGATGAGAAAGAGAAGGAAGAAGGTAATGAACAGGGAAGTTATGAAAAGGACAGTGACAAAGAGGCCAGCAATGAAGAAGAGGATGACAATGCAGAAGATATGGAAAATGATGACAATGATAAAGGTGATAACAGTGAGGAAAGTGTAAAATATAAAGAGGCCAGCATGGATAAAAATGAAAACAGTGAGGATAGTACAGAGGGCAGTAAAGATTTTGAGGAAAATGAAGACGAAAATGCACAAAATAGTAATGAAGAAACTGATAAAAACACCTCTAATAGTGACCACACAGAAAAATTATAATGACCATGATAATGTTGCAAACACAAAGGACAGTGATGAAGAAGAAACCATAATGACTCATAGCCCTAATGATGAAGACAACAGTGACATTATGGACCAAAAAAGAAGTGAATAGGTTGATGACAGTGGTGAATATCATGACAGTAATGTTAGAATGAAATAAGATGAAGTTAAGTCTCAAGAGGACATTCAATAACACAGTGCAAAAGACATGAACATAGATATCATTGATGTAAAGAAAGGAAGTCTTGAAATCAACCATAATGACGGCATTCTAGTAGACAAATTTGGGTTTTTTCTTCTCACATATCAAAAGGGGTCAAGGCTTGTGTTTCCTACCTCCAAAAGGCAAGGGACCATGCCATCCACCTCAACTCGGCCACTAGACAAAGGGAAACAAAAGGTAATGGAAGAAGAAGAAGATCACGAGGTTGAGAGGGACTTCGAAATCATTCAAGTGGATAGTGATGAGGAGAATGAAGCTTAGTGCAGTTTTTTAGAAGAACAAGCACCACCGGTTTTTCCAGGATGGTCGCTCTTCAATGAAGCTTAGTGGGCCTTCCTAGATGGAAGAGCACCACTAAGCTCACTATGTAGTAGTCCAACCTTTCTCCCACATAGAGCTCTTTTCGAAATAAGTTTGGTTGTTTTGAATAAAGTTTGTTTGTTATTTCATCAATATATTTTCTTTGGTTGTTATTGCTCATAATTTTTTTGAGAAGTTTCAAAATGTGAGCACCACTAAGTTCAAGATGTAATATTCCAGCCTTTTTCCCACATAGAGCTCCTTATGAAATAAGTTTGGTTGTTTCAATAAAGTTTGGTTTTTATTTCATCACTCTTTTTTCTTTGGTTGTTATTGCTCGAAATTTTTTCTGAGAAGTTTCAAAATGTTGTATATATCCCAACCATATTAGGGTTTCAAAACAAAGTCTGAGTTGAAGTTACTTGTATGTTGTGAATAATTTTATGTTCATTCGGTGTACGGTATTCTGATTATTTATTAATAACAACAATTTTATTCTACATATTTTTTTTTTTTAATTTTGTATCGAATTCTAATGAGTTATTAATAACAACAATTTCATTTTCTATATTATTTTTTCAATTTCTAAATGTATGCACATATGTGGATCAAACTCATCTTGATATTTTCTCTTTTAAAACTTGAAGGGGTTTGATATAATGGTGAAGATCCAGGAACTTTTCACTATTGTGCAAGGTTCAATTCCCATTAGATTCTAACACTAAATCCATGATAACCATTGATATAGAGATTCAATGTATGGTTAGGACAATAGACATTATATTAAAAATGATCATGTGACCTTTGCATAGAAGATATCATTAAAATGTATATATAATTAAAATGTTGTTGAGATATGTCGATAAATTTTATTAATGAAAAATACTATTGAACAATGTACATCAACATGTGGTTATGTTTGTTGAAGGTTGATGTTTATAGGAACAATTAGTATATTTGTGAGTTAAAATAACAATATCAAGAAATTAAAATATCTATTATATTTTATTAACATTGATTATCACAATTCCATAATTTCAGCCAAAAATGATAAAAATATAATACTTAGACATGACTTGTATTTATTGTTTAAACATCTATATTTTTCCACTTAAAAATATGGTTTATTTATACATATAATTATGAATAAAGTTTTATTGTTTAAATATTTAAATTTATTCTTAATATTAAATAAATAAATAAACTATTTTAAAGTTATTTTAAATACAATTATTATTATACACAATTAATAAATATTTGTAATAGTTTTATATATTAGTTAAGTAAATCAAATTATTTTTTCTTTCATATTAACTTGGTAACATAAATAAGCTTAAATAATATATTTTAAAATAAATTAGTGAATCAATTACCACATCTTATATAAACTTAATTGTATACAATCAACCAAGAAATTGTTTAAGTCAAACTCCATGACCAAGAAATTAATGGATTGGTTCACCATTCCATAACATGTTTAGGAAGTTGTTTTTAGTGAGACTTTTTGGAGTTTCTAGTGCAGTCGAGGAATCGTACAAAAAAATTTGAGGTGAAATTGGGATTGAGCATCTTAAAAAAACCCTTAGGGCACTTCTATTGTGCAAGATTACCCATCAAATTTTTTTTTTCAAGGATTTTAGAGAAGTTAGACTAGAAAAACCCAGAAGAAAAGCCTTCAAAAAGTCAAAATAAAGACAACTCACACATCTAGTTCCATATCCATATATATATATATATATATATATATATATATAGTTAAGTTATAGATGGAAATATATTTTTTCATTGGAGTTCACTAAAATTTAGCGATGCAATTTTAATCAACAATGTGACTTTTTGTTGTTGTTTAAAAAATGTTTTTTTAATGTATAAATAGATTTAAAAACTCTAGCTTTTAAAAATTTATGTAATATTTTGATTAAAATTAACCAAACAAGTACCATCATAGGATTCATTTCATATATATATACTTAGTCTAACATCAAAATGAGAGAATGCAATTTCAAGATTTTTTTGTTAATTAAAATAGATTTTTGAATGTATAAATGGATTCAAGGGAGTGGCCACTAGAATTATGCAATTTAAATAATTTAAAGTCATTTTATTTTAAATCTCTTTGTGATTTTGATTAAAATTAACCAAAAAAATGGTAGTCAAAAAATTCATTCCTTTAGACTATAGGTGTGTGTGTGTGTGTGTGTGTGTGTGTGTATGGAATTAAGTTGTGCCAAAAAATTCATTTCTTTAGACTGCATGTGTGTGTGTATATATATATGGAATTAAGTTGTGCCGCAAAAAGAAAAAAAATGGCGGGTAGGGCTTTTGACAACAAACACCAAGGAGAAGGGGCGAAGCACATTCATGCTCATATGGGCATTACGGCTCCTCAGCCCTCACTGCAGTTTCTTGCCATCTCTTTCTTTTATACATGAGCCTATGCACTAGGCCGCTTACCCCTCCACACTCCAGAGTGCCGAGTATCAGGTTCTACATCAGTTGGAACGTGCCATTTCCCAGGTATAAGGGTTTGAATCGGTACAACAGAAGCAACCCCCTCATGAGGTGCAATATGAATTGTATAGATGTTGTCGTCTTGGGGTTGTCGTCTTAAGGTGGGATGTGTGATGCTATTTGGGGATTCGATGCTCTCAGGGACTCAATGGGGTTTGCACCCTATATAATACATCGCATGGTGGTGATACACAGTATCCTACATCCTCTTTCTCCGACGCTTTGGAACATGGCCCCCTTCGAACCCTATATTTGCAGCCATTGCTGAAGCCCATGGATGTACACATAGCCTACATTGAAAATGAGGTAAGTTATGCATGTTTTCAGCTATTTATTAAACCCCCTGTGGCTCATAGTTTATTAATTTGGGCTCATGAAAATGTTTGGGGTCGGAGACCTGAAACTAAATATCAGCATACATTCTAGTTATCCTTGCCATATTAAATCTCTGATCCAGAGGGGGACATCCCTTCAGGACCACTACAAACTAAAATATTACACCATCTCTGCTAGTTCCACTATCATCCTCAATCTGAGACAGAGGGGTGGTGCTGCAGAAGAGCTCAGAACTCCTCGAAATGCAAGGGGAACCAATACCTCAAAACCTAACCAACTGAAAGGACCCTCTAATAGTAATATACTTCAGGGGAAAAATAAATATGCTACTCCACCACCACCAGCAAAAAATGTCCCCAAACCTTATATAGTTGAGCAAATAAATCTCATTCTAGAAGTGAACATAGAAATTCCAGAAATAAACGAACATCGAACTTCATTTGAATCTCAAGTGATAATCTACAGATTTAACAGCCTCTTGCCAAAACGAGTGGAACTCTTCCATTGGATTTTCACAAACTAGACTATGGATTGCGAAATCCACCTCTGTTCAAAGGGGTTTCTCATCGTTAAGTTCTCTACCTCAGAATCCAAATATATCATCTGTAGGGAGGGACCATGGTTTTTGGGATCCAATGGGCTCTTCATCACACCTTGGTTCCCATATTTTGATGTAAACACCATGGAAGTGACTATAATTCCAGTTTGGGTCTGGCTTTACAACCTGCCCCTTCATTTTTGGCATGAAAGTGTATTTTTTGCATTGGAAACATACTTGGGAGATATATCAAAACATACACACAACACTTGGAGGAGAGAGTCTACAAATTTTCCTAAATATGTGTGGAAGTTGACCTTAGTAAAGGGCTACCAGAATGCATACAAATTAAACACAAACAACAGACATGGACACAACATATTGATTTCAAAAATACTGCATTCAGGTGCCGAATATGCAGAAATAATCATCATTTTAAAAAATCATGTTCGGAATAAAAAAAAGATAATAGAAAAAAAAGTCATGGAAAACTCCCAACGGGTGCCAATTTACATCAGATGAACTAGAACAGGAGGCAAAAGAGGAAGAGGATGTCCCCAATCGAAATGAACATCATCAGACAACCACCGAAACAGAGTCCAAAGAAGAGGAGATGTAAGATCCTTTCGAAATTAACCCTAGGGTACAGTTGGAAAAGGACCTTGAGGCACCAGACTTGGCCTAAAAAAAAAGACACCACATCTCAGACAATCTAGATTCAAATAAGGAAAATGGAGCTAACACGGAATATAATGAGCTCGACCTTATCTCAACCACACCAACACAAGGTGCTTGGCAGAAGGTCGAAAAGAGGAAAGGGAGGAAAACATAATTATTTTTCTCCCCATTTATTATTTTACTTGCAGTATCATAGTTTGTCTTGAATGACATTTACTAGCATAGGTAACATGTAATTTTGTTTTAGTATAAAATTACGAAATTTTCCTTGGAATATATATATATATATATATATATATATATATATATATATATATTATTTTTTCAATGGTGTTAGATTTAATAATAAAATGTGAGGACATTTTTACCATTTTGTAAATTTCAATTTTGTGAGAATGGTTTACCATGAAAGCTATGGTTTGAGGTAGTGGTGGGACATATAGTTGTAATTAGAGAGTTTATGTTAATTTTCCCATGATGTACACACATAATTCTATCAAACCCATCCCAACTGTTTCTTTTTAAATCTTACAGGGTTTGGATGTAATGGTGTAGAGTGAAGGGTTTTCCACTATTGTGTAAGGCATAATTCCCATGAAATCGTAACGGTGAAGCCATGATGCACCTAGATGTAGAGGTTCAATATGTGGTTACAACAATAGAGCTTATATTAAAAATGGTCATGTGACTTCTAAACTCATAAGTGGATTAATATATCCCTCCATGTCCTTTAGCATCCCATTATATGTAGAACAGGTTGTGATTGGATGTGTTATTTTTTGGAACTCCTTGTGTAAAGGTCATCCACTTGAAATATTAAGGGTATAAAAAATCCAAAAATGTTCTAGATTGGTATGGACTAGACAAAGTGCAATCCTCAAGTGATTTTAAATGCTTACATGCTCTTCAATTATGGTTTCTTAACAAGAAACCTAATTTTCCAAGATAAAGAGATACTCTCAAGGATAAAAGTATAAACTTTTATAAATTATTTAGAAATATTTAATATATATTTCATTAATAATTATATATAATTTGTTGCCACATTTTAATTGATAATAATATTTTGATTTTTAATTTTATTTTTACACTAATGATCCAATGACTAAGAAAGAGTAGAATTTTTTATTGACCATGGATGGAGTGAAAATTTGAGGGGGTTGCCTCATCTTTGAGCATAATCAATACAAACTAAGGATGTCCTTTGAGGAAATATGATATGGGTGGTGAGGCAGTTAACAACCCTCCTCAACCACTCGATGGTGAACATTTTAATTCTTAATGTTATAAATAATAATGATAATTTATTAGGCCCATGAGGCATTGAAAAGAGAGTGACAAGTTGTTATGTTAAGGAAATAGATGGTGAAAATGTCACAAACGTCGTGGGAAATAATCCACCATGCTATTGTATCTGAAGTCCGGTGTGATTCTGAGATAATCTTGATAACATAGATGCCCTTGGATAGTGGTTACTCAAACCACAAGTTCTACATACTAGTCATCTCATAATTCACATTACCTAATAAGTAATCAAATAATAATAATAATAATTGATTAGATTTTTAAATTTAAATTTTATTTGAGAGTTTAAACTTATGTGATCCATATCTATTTTTCAATCAAAAATATTCTGGGAATCACATCATATTTTTTCATCATGAGGAGAATGATGAACTATAATAAGTAGTTCGAAACATGTGGACTCTTTAAAATTATGATGTGATTTATGTTAGTCAATAGTAATTTTTGCCTTTTTATAGATGACTAAGTGCTTATCCTAGATTTCTAGAAACAAAATTATTGAATATTGTGATTTCTAGAAATCTTACTGATTTCCTTATCCTTAGGATCAATTTTTCACAATTTTACTGTCCTATCATATCAAGGCCAGCCTATCACTCCGAGAAGACCCATCATGGGCTCATGCCACTAAGTTTCACTATGTTCCCCCCCCCCGACCTTAGCACTCTATTTTGGCTTTCCTATTTCCTCCACTTTCCACCTAGGATCACCAACAATCCTACTCACTCTTGTGTTTCCTGGATAGATCAAGGATTGATGGTCTCAAAACTATCTCTATTGGCTCTTTAGATAAATCAGGTACATTGGATTTTGGATCTTAAATACATCAAAATATCAAAAACTCTGTTTTTTATACTTGAGGACCCAAAGCCAAGTTTTCAGTCAAAGACAAGCCCAAAAGCCTCCCTCTAGGTCATCTAGGGTTTCATAGGTTATAAGATTGTTTTGGTATTCTGAAACACTGTTTTTCTTATGCCAAGAAGATGAAATCAAATGGAAAGGGAGGTCATCATCTGTTGTTCCAAGAGAGATCACGAAAACCTTCAAAGAAGACCTCTTTAATCAAGCACAAATTCTGCAAAGGACAGTTTCCCATATTGACATTTCTACAGGAATTTTAAGGTGGCCATTAGCAGAAAATTAGGTAAATTAAGGGGCCTGTCCCTCATTGGAAGGATACCCACAACAAAGAAGAAGAAGCATGCCTAATTTCAAATAGTATCAGGGTTTTTAGGACTAATTTTCTAAAAAGTATTGTCAACCAAGAAGCCAATGCATAAAACCACAAGGGAAGTGGTATAGCAGCACAACCAAGCATGAATTAAATATTTGTTCAAACTAGAAATGAAAATGAGACGCATCCATGATGACAACAGGAAGATAGTTTTAATAGGCTCTTGAAGGTAATTTCTATGGTTTTCCAAGGTAACCATGCTTCAGTGTATCAAAGGGAGGAGAATGCAAAGAGTATCAGTGTGATAGAGATTAAGTCTTCAAGAGCAGTCAATTGCCCTCAAATGGTCAGAGAAAGAAGGCATAGGGTTAAGTTTCAAAATGAAAAACCAAGCTAATCATGAGTTTGTTGATGAGTAACTAAAGTTTTCAAATTACAAGAATGAAAAAGGAGACAAAAATAATTTGTGTCATGGCACCTACAGCAAAAGAGAAGTGGCCAAGAGAAGACATAGTGGACATGACTTACAGTCTTTGTCAAAATAGAGATATCACTGTCGAAATCACTGAGAGGGGAAGAAATTATATTTTCAGGTCACCCAAAAAAGATATCATTTTTTTTGTGTTTTAAGTCACGTCCTGCAAAAGGAAAAAGGAATATCAGTGATCAAGTGACAAGATAAAACTCAAAACATTATCAAAATTGGGTATCTATTTTTAATTTATTTTTCCAAGGGTATGAAAGCATCTCATTAATCACTCAAGCTCATTTTTCATTTGCAAAAGAGAGTGAAAGGTTTTCAAAGAGATATTTCAGGATTTCTCACAAACCTTGAGCAGGAAAAACTCTGTGCTACGCTCGTGGAAAACCTCGTTGCGCGCGTGTCTGCACCTTCCTATGAAAACTCAACAAAGTGTTGTTCTTCTGAACAAACGCTACGCATTTAACAGTGTGCAAACCTGGTAGAAGACCCATACACAGAAACGCATTTAGCAGAGGCCCGAATGGCCCAGACGCTACATGCAGGGACGTTCCGAGCCGACCCGACAGCATGTGCAGAGGCCCGACTGGACTGGGTGCTATGCTCAGGGACATTCAGAGCCAACCTGATAGTGCGTGCAGAGGCCTGAATGGCTCGGTTGCTACGTACAGGGATGTTCAGATCCAACCCGACAACCATGAAGAGAGGCAAATACTACACTCATGTGTTACGCGTTTAGCCACAAAGCCCTCCACACCTATGCAAACCTCCAAATGCCTCAAAAGTATTCAAATTATCTGCTTGGTACCTCATGAAGGTTTTTATAAGAGGTATTTAGATGCCTTTCCCCCTTTCATACTATTTAAAAGGTGAAGTTAGAGAGAAATGTAAAAAAACCCTAAAGGAAGAGAAAAACCTAGTTTGCATGCTAACAACATGGTTGTTTAAGGAGAAATCATCCATCTACATGGTAAAGGCACACTGAGAATGTTTTGCTAAGAAGTTGCTCATTTGCCAAAACAATATTTCCATTTGCAAAATTAGCCTCCACACTTCCAAGGCTTAACATTAATTTCTCCTCACTATCTCACTTGCCCCCTTCATATCATTTCACAAGCATTTCGAGGTTTCGATTTTCAAGGCAACAGTAAAAGGAAAAATTTCAAGAGAAGGCAGTAGTGGTAGTGGTGTGTAATGTTCCCAACTTCTAGCTTCAAGCTAAATGGAACATTAGAGTTAGTAGTGTCTTTTAGCCGGTGAATAAATGGGTAGGAAGGCCCATAAGTCTCCTAAGAAGGAATAAAAACACTTCAAGTGTGAAAGGAGACCCTATTTGCAGCTCAATAAAACACCTCCATGTGTGTACAGGGCTAATATCATTTTCATTCAATCTACTTTGAGCAAGTCAACAGCGCAGATGTGGAGGAGTAGGAATCAAGGAAGGAATAATGCAGTTTTGGAGGGAGATGAATCTCTTGATGGAAATGACCTAATTGAGTGGAGCCAAGGGCAAGCAAACTCACATTATATTTAAGGAAGAGGATGGAGACCATTTTTCCTTATGTTTTATATTATTATATTGGTCTGCTTAGACTTTTGCTTCCTCTTACTTTTTAGCAGGCTTGTTGTGTTTTTTAGCACTAGGTGTTCCTGAGCGGGAATCCCACCTCTTTCCTTGAGGAGCCTCTTGGGAGAGTTTTTCATTCATTTCCACATCAGGTTTTCAGGCCAACCTTTAGCTTACTTCATCAGCGTAGTTTCTGTTGGTCATTTTGTTGTGTTGCACGGTGCATGAGTGGAGGGGATTGGAATCCCACTTTCTGAGCTAGTTTTTCATTGGAGGGAGGTTTCCTTCCCTTGGGAGATCTGTTTGGAGAGATCTTGAGCTCATTTCAAATCTGTGGTATCAGACCCCACATTTCCCAACATTCCCAGCATTGTTCTAGCCAGGGAATGAATTATTTTTGGAGGCATCTTTAGTGGATGATCTAGTGGCTTCTTTGCAATGTTTCCTCATGATTGAGAGTTTCATCCTTTCATCGGAGGAAGCCTTTCAGGGATCTAAATCAGATATGATATATTTCGGCCTTCTACACTGTCATTCTTCAGTTTTACAGTGATTATTGAGTAATTTTCTAAATATCACATTTGTATTCAAAATGTATGACAAGAAACCCTTTCCGGGTTTTCTTGTAATTGTAATAAGGAGACTAGATCTCAGTTTTTGAGCATGATTGTCTAATATATGAGAAAATATATTTTTCCTCCTAATTTTTGAGTTGAAACCCTCGTAGTACTATGTAGTCTCCTTTTTTCATTATTTCTGAGTAGCAGTGTTTGGGGTTTTAGTGATTTTCAGCTACACTAGGTGTGGGAGGTTTGTTTACCTCACCTAGTTTCCTTTGCTTCTAATCTCCTCTTGGATTTAGATGCTATATGGATATATATAATGGATCCAAGTGATGATTTAAATTTCTATGGCATATATTTCTTGAAATGCATTTTCTTGTGAATGAATTCCTGAGGATTCCATTTTTGGAATATTTTAAGATATTCCCATCACTGCTTATTTTCCCTATTTTGGGATATTACAGTCGTATCAAAGCTTCAATATTGGCTCAGCCTATCGATCTCAGGCCATTATGCAATAAGAAGAAGGAGATATGGACAAAAATAAATATAGGCTTACAAAGCTTCTTCCAAGATCGATACAGAGCTTTCAAGAATATCTAAAGAAAATAGGAATGGAGATGGAATCTCGAGAAGAGTTTGGATCTAGAGCTAGATCTAGATTTTCACATGGTGAGTGTGAGCATGCAACTACACTCCATGATGCAAAACACAGTAAAATTCCCAGATATATCATGAGAAGGATGAAAGGAGGGAGAATTCCTAAGAGGAAAACTCTTAGTGATTTGTTGCAGGAGTATGAATCTCAAACTGAGAGGTTTAGGGATCATACCACTTTCCAAGAGTTTTGCAAGATCCAGGTGAAGAGGATCAAGCAGAATAACATGGATATATTCTTTCTTTTTACCTTTGATGGTTCACCTACATGTTCAGCCAGGGCTTGGGTGGAAGAGCTAGACACCTTTTTGCAGCAGCATCAAATTTCTGAAAGTGAAGCCATCAGAATTGCAGCATTTCATTTCATAGGTAAGGCCTATGCATGGTGAATTTTTGAATCTTGTTCTTTAAAAAATGCAAATACTTCCTCTTATGCAAGATTTATTAAAACATTGGTGGGAAGGTTTGATGGGAAACTTCCTAAGACACATGTATTGGAGCAAGAAAAACTTGAGAGGACAAAAACCTTGCGTGTGATGGAGGAAGCTATAAACTTCACTCCACTTCAGAAAACCATGGGAGAAGCTGACACCTTAAATCATACATTGTTAGAGGCAAGACCTCTATCTCCTATTCATAAAAAATAGGGCATGGGGATCTCTTTTTCACAACAGAATCCAATTATTGGAGGGTTGCCCATACACATTGATGAAGATGAGGGCAACAGGGCCTTCACATCTAGAGAACATCTAGTACATCAGGAAGAGGAAGGAGGAGCACATGCTCCAACAAGAGGGATTCTTGTATCCTTGCAAGAATTTCCCCAGGATCTCATACGTGGAGGTCAAATCACAGTCAGTGAGTAGCATAATTGTGAAGCATTGTAGATGGAAGGAGAAGGTAGGAAGGAAGGGCAGAATCACTTGATGATAGACACACACCCTTCTCTATTTCAGAGAGCTAATTCAAAGGGGAGTTGGACTGTTCTGCGCTATTAAGGCTAGGGAAATGTTTCCCAACCATATGTACAATCTACTCTTGACATTGATTTCTCACTACATGGAGGCATTCCACTTGGGAGGCCACTAGATCTAGAATTGAGGAAAGACATCTTGTCTTTGGATTCATCACTCTTGGATTTTGGAGAGGTGAAGAGTTTGGAGGAAAAATTTTGATGGGGGACGTCAAGGTAGTAGGCAGTAGCATGAGGATAGCTTCACATGCCAGATCACCAGCGCTGTCTCTTGGGACGATTGATCCATATTGGAGGTCTCAACTCTTGGTAGAGTGCTCCAAGGATCTTGGTGCTTGCATGGTTCTTGATTACCTAGATGGATATGATAGATACATGGTGGATGGTATGGTCATCTATTCTCATGGCAGAGTCTTCTTGACTAGAGTTTCAAAGCTCAAGGAGAAGCTGCTACATGTAGCACATGAGGACTTCTTTTCCATGCATTATGATGCATATCTTTCTTTGATAGAGGAGTTCACTTGGGAGCGAATCCAGCATGAAATATTACATCATATGGAGAGATGCATAGCCCGAATGGTGATAGAGAGTAGGTCACAGCCACTTCCCTACTCATTGGAGGTGAGGGAAAAATTCCAGTGGATCCATTTCTGCTCAAGATCTCGAGTACATGATGGAGGAGGTATAATTTCACATTTTTTATTGTGCTTCTTTTCCTTGTTTGAGCAGCATGATGTATTAAGAATAATTATCCATTCTTGCATATTGTATGATGTACTTGTAGCATTGATTTTGGCTACCTTATTGGTGGTTTGTGGGGAAAGCCACATAATTCTTGGTGTGCACCATTGACACCAAATTGTATATTCATGATTCCATCTTATGGGATGACTGTGGCAGCAAAGAAGTGGCTGGGAAATCACTTGTTATTTTTTTTTTTGATGCAGACAAAGGATGCACTACGCTATTTCCATTGCTTGAACTATGAACCACTCTCCGGTTGTCATATGACAGCTTGTTCTTATTGCATTTTGCCTCCATTTACTGCTGATATTTTTATATTCATGGGAAGCATTTCTTGGAGAGTACTGGAGGTGTTAGAGATTCCCATTGGGAGCATGATTCTCCCCACTTTACATGTTGTACATTTTAGGAGAAACCATGGGCAAACCATGATTGCCACATCACAATTCTTCCCTTCTTGTGGGAGGAACCACTTGAAGAACTTGAGGAGGCACTTCATGGCTGCATTGTTTGATGGGGGAACTTGGGCCATTATTGGAGGCCATGTTATTTCAACCCAAGGATAGAAACAGCCCCATGTTTACCATAAATGGAGAGAGAAACAATTTGGATGGAAGAACCCAATCTCTCCATGCAGCCCCAATACATTGTATAAACCCGGGGTTGATGATTCTTTTGATGAGTTGCCTAGGATGCCTCATTTCATTTGGAGATAGCATGGGTGAGGGAGTCACTCATTGGGAATGAGATTCCTCATGTTTTTCGTCACTCCTACTTTGAGGAGGCCATGGGATAGCAAGCAAGTTTGTAGATTATCTTGATGCAGTGATGGAGGCCATTGATGGGAGGCCACAAGAGGAGGAGGGGAGAGATTTTGCTCTCCCTATACATTTTCTTAAGGAAAAGCAAAGGTTTTTCAGGGGAGGACTGTAATTTTCCCAAATTTTAGCTTCAAGCTAAATGGAACATTAGAGTTAGCAGTGTCTTTTAGACGGTGAATAAATGGGTAGGAAGGCCCATAAGTCTCCTAAGAAGGAATAAAAACACTTCAAGTGTGAAAGGAGACCCTCTTTTTAGCTCAATAAAACACCTCCATGTGTGAATAGGGCTAATATCATGTTGATTCAGTCTACTTTGACCAAGTCAACAGCGTAGATGTGGAGAAGTAGGAATCAAGGAAGGAATAACGCAGTTTTGGAGGGAGATGAATCTCTTGATGGAAATGACCTAATTGAGTGGGGCCAATGGCAAGAAAAATCACATTCTATTTAAGGAAGAGGATGGCAGCCATTTTTCCTTATATTTTATATTATTATTTTGGTCTACTTAGACTTTTGCTTCCTCTTGCTCTTTAGCAGGGTTGTTGTGTTGTTTAGCACTGGGTGTTCCCGAGCGGGAATCCCACCTCTTTCCTTGAGGAGCGTCCTTGGAGAATTTTGCATGGATTTCCACATCAGGTTTCCAGGCCAAGCTTCAACTTACTTCATCAGCGTAGTTTCTACAGGTCATTTTGTTGTGTTGCAGGATGCAGCAGTGGAGGTGATTGGAATCCCACTTTCTGAGCTATTTTTCATTAGAGGGAGGTTTCCTTCCCTTGGGAGATCTGGTTGGAGAGATATTGAGCTGATTTAAGATCTGTGGCATCAGGCCACACATTTCCCAACATTCCCGACGTTGTTCCAGCGAGGGAATGCATTATTTTTGGAGGCAACTTCAGTGGATGATCTAGTGGCTTCTTTACACTATTTCCTTGTGATTGAGAGGTTCATCCTTTCATGGGAGGAAGCCTTTGAGGGATCTACATCAGATCTGATATATTTCAGCCTTAGACACTCTCATTATTTAGTTTTTCAATTATTATTCAGTAATTTTCTGAAGATCACATTTGTATTCAGAGTGTATCACAAGAAACCCTTTCCGAGTTTTCTTGTAATTGTAATAAGGAGACTAGATCTCATTTTTTGAGCATGATTGTCTAATATATGAGAAGATATATTTTTCCTCCTAATTTAGAAGTTGAAACCCTCATAATACTATGCAGTTTCCTTTTTGCATTATTTCTGAGTAGCAGTGTTTGGGGTTTTAGTGATTTTCAGCTACACTAGGTGTGGGAGGTTTGTTTACCTCAGCTAGTTTCCTTTGTTTCTGATCTCCTCTCATATTTAGATGTTAGATGGATATATATAATGGATCCAAGTGATGATTTATATTTTAATGGTATATAGTTCTGGAAATGCGTTTTTCTGTGAATGCATTGCTGAGCAGTCCATTTTTGGAATATTTTAAGATATTCCCATCACTAATTATTTTCCCTTTTTTGGGATATTACATGGTGAGGGAGGCCAAGGGCCTAGAAGACAGCAGAAAAATGGTGGAAGGGTAAAAAAATTTGAGCCACTGAATACGAAAGAACTGATGGCCTCTCCCATGACAGTTGCATATTTCCAAAAGATGGGTTGTTTTGACTTCTATGAGAGGGTATAATAGGTCCAGAGTCATCCTAATTTAACCAGGAATTTCATCCTTAACCTTCATGACCATCAAGAGAACTTAGCAGGAGAAACATTTGAGCTATCCATCAATACCATCTCCATGGCCACTGGGATACCTAGTATGGGAGAAAAGTGGTTCAAACAGGAAAATTCAGACCTAAGCCATCATCAACCCTTCTTGAAACCCAGATACCAAGCTGACTGCAAGTCCATTTTTCCATTTTCACATCTACTGGAGAGATATGTGCCATTAATGAGAATCATCATGAAATACTTCACCTGTGAGGGTAGGTTTTCTAGACTTTATTCCTACCACATAAGACTGCTCATGCACTTCACTAGGGCCAAGCTGCTACATTTTCCCTATTATATTTATAGAAGTATTGATAATATATCATACATTGTGAAAAAGAGACCTCCTTCACAAAAAATGGAAAGTATTTTTCACCATTCTCTTATCAAGACGATTGTGTTGTATCAATTAGAGAAAAAGGGTATCCCATGGGAAGTGTTCATCACCCATGAAGTTTTCACAAACCCACAGCCTCCTCATCAGCCAAATCTACCCTCATCATCTCATCCACCTCCCTCCACTCCTGCATCACCCCCCACTGACCATGACCCTTCATCCACACGTGAATCTTCTCCCCAAGAAAACCTCCCTACCTCACCTTCTCCTCAAACATAAAATCAAGAAGAGATAGATGATGAAGAGGATGAAAATGATGATGAGGAAGAAGAGAAAAATTATGAAGAGGAAGAAAATGATGATGAGGAAGAAGAGACAAATGATGAAGAGGAAGAAAATGAGGAAGAACAAACAGAAAATGAAGAAGAGGCAGAGAATGATGAAGATAAAGAGACAGAGGAAGATTATGAAGAAAAAGGTAGTGAGAAAATAGTGAGGCAGATGCAAATGATGAGAAAGAGGAGGAAGAAGGTAATGAACAGGGAAGTTATGAAAAGGACAGTGAGAAAAAGGCCAGCAATGAAGAAGAGGATGAAAATGCAGAAGATATGGAAAATGATGACAATGATAAAGGTGATAACAATGAGGAAAGTGAAAAAGATAAAGAGACCAGCATGGATAAAAATGAAAATAGTGAGGACAGTACAAAGGACAGTAAAGAGTTTGAGGAAAATGAAGACGAAATGCACAAAATAGTAATTAAGAAACTGATAAAAACACCTCTAACAGTGACCACACAGAAAATGATAATGGCCATTATAATATTGCAAACACAAAGGACAGTGATGAAGAAGAAACCATAATGACTGATAGCCCTAATGATGAAGACAACAATGACATTATGGACCATAAAATCAATGAAGAGGTTGATGACAGTGGTGAATATCATGACAGTAATGTTAGCATGAAATAAAATAAAGGTAAGTCTCAAGAGGGAAGTCAAGAAAATATTGCAAAAGACATCAATATAGATATCATTTATGTAAATTAAGGAAATCTTGAAATCAACCATAATGAGGGCATTATAGTAGACAAATTTTGGTTTTTTCCTCTCACATATCAAAAGGGGTCAAGGCTTGTGTTTGCTACCTCCAAAAGGCAAGGGACCATGCCATCCACCTCAGCTCAGCCACTAGACAAAGGGAAACAAAAGGTAAGGGAAGAAGAAGAATATCATGAGGTTGAGAGGAACTTTGAAATCGTTCAAGTGGACAGTGATGAGGGGAATGAAGCAAGAATCATAAAATTTCTCCTCCAGGACAGAAATGCACAAATCAAAGACCTCCAAGCACATTTGGATAGGGCCAAAGTGTGAGTGATGCCCTTGACTTGGAGAACAAGCAACTAGGAGCAAAAATTGCAACTATGAAGCTAGAGCCATCAAGGCTCGGAAAGAAGCCCAAAAGGACCCTGTGAAACTAGAAGAGTTCATGGGCACTTATGAAGAGAGTGAGGATGAGGAAGGACAATATAGGAGGAGACCTAAAACCATGGGATTGGAGAAGGCATTGGCAAAGCATAGGGAACAAGAATCAGCCCTAGCAGAACAACTCCCTTTAGATGAGATTTTTGGCCATGGAGATAGCGCATGATCGGGAGCCTTATTTGGAAAGAGCCATCATACACTTGGAGGCTAAATTGAAGAAAGCTAATCAAGACCTTGACCTCTAAAGAATGATAACTAAACATTATGCCCAGAGAAACTAAATTGCAAGGGCTAAACTAAAAAAGGCCCAAACAAAGATCCAAGCACTAAAAGAGGAAAAATTCAAAGCTAACCTTGGAATCTTGGCACAAGCTTCTCTACAGGTCTCTCAAAACCCATGAGGCATACATCCACCAAATTTGGGAGAATTTTGACAAGTTTTGGTTTTTTGTTAATTTTGAGGGCAAGGGGGTAGCATCCTCAGTGATATGCTTTTTCTCAGAGCATATTCAGGAGGAAAGGCTTACATTTTTGGAATCCTTAGCTTGTGTGTGGCATGCTCACAAAGTTTCAGGTCAATTGGAGTTGTTTTGGTCCTCCAAAAGGGTCAAAAACACCCTAATTTTCACCTTTCTACCTAGTTTTCAGGATAGGTGCTCCTCCTTTACCAACCTTGGAATTTTCCCTTTTTGAATAGGTTTCAGAGGTAAAATCATAGAACGAGGGTAGCTCTATAAAGTAGACTCAAAGGAATTTCCAGCAGTCCATCACAGAGCTTATTATGACATCGGGAATGCCTTCAAAACATTGCTGCAAGTTGAACCAGTTTTCCTACTCCAGTGCTATGCCCTTGGCATGGAAATTCATCCTAAAAATCAGTGTTATGCCCTTAATAGAGGAAACATCAAAAGAGTACACTTGGCAAGTTTTAGGAGGCTTGACAGAGCCCAAAAGTTAATTTCTTTGCTAAAATTGACAGAAAAGATATTTTGTTTTAGATATTTTGTGCCTTGGGCCTTGCAAGGTCTCAAGGACAATAGTGAAATTTATGATTAGCCAATAGACTTCTAGAGATTCTATTAGGTTTTTCTCCTCCTTGCTTGTTAAATGAAGCATTGAAGATTCATTGTTGATGTTGGAATTTTATGAGTTTTGAGAGCAATACATGGTTTTACTAGGTTGAAGAGAAATTTGGTGTTGTGGAGCTTGTGAATGATTTTCTTTGATTGATGATGATGAAGGCTTGCTTGCAGGATCCTTGATCTTGGTTAATGGTGATGTGTCTCTAATTTTTTCATGTTTTATTTTTTATCATTGTGTCGATCCTTCTATGTTGCAGTAGATCAAAGAAGTATAGGTTAAGAAATGTTGTTTGAGGCACCTTAGTCCTTCTTGTTTACTATTGTCTTTATGTTTTACTCTGTTGGGTTAGTTTAAGGACTTCTTACAGAACGGATAAGAGGAAGATGGCATTCACCCAGGGCCGCCCGAAGATGAGATTCAAGCTATGATTACCTTCTTAATCCATGAAGAAGGCAAAGATGGCCTTCATTGAAGCCATTATTCGTCATTCCCCATCAAGGGAGGATAGCAGTGGTTTTTTCTAGAAACAAGCACCACCTGTTGCCCTCTTCAATGAAGCTTAGTGCAGTCTTTTCGAAGAAAAAGCACCACCATTTTTTTCCAGGATGGTCGCTCTTCAATGAATCTTAGTGGGCCTTCCTAGATGGAAGAGCACCACTAAGCTCACTATGCAGTAATCCAACCTTTCTCCCACATAGATCTCTTTTCGAAATAAGTTTGGTTGTTTTGAATAAAGTTTGGTTGTTATTTCATCAATATATTTTCTTTGGTTGTTATTGCTCATAATGTTTTGAGAAGTTTCAAAATGTGAGCACCACTGAGTTCAAGATGTAATAGTCCAGCATTTTTCCCACATAGAGCTCCTTACGAAATAAGTTTGGTTGTTTTCAATAAATTTTTGTTTTTATTTCATCAATATTTTTTCTTTGGTTGTTATTGCTCAGAATTTTTTTTAAGAAGTTTCAAAATGTTGTATATATCTCAACCAAATGAGGGTGTCAAAACAAAGTCTGATTTGAAGTTACTTGTATGTTGTGAATAATTTTATGTTCATTCGGTGTATGGTATTCTGATTATTTATCAATAACAACAATTCTATTCTACATATTTCTTTTTTTATTTGTGTATGGAATTCTAATGAGTTATTAATAACAACAATTTCATTTGCTATATTATTATTTCAATTTCTGAATATATGCACATATATGTGGATCAAACTCATCTTGATATTTTCTCTTTTAAAACTTGAAGGGGTTCGATGTAATGGTGAAAACCCAGGGTTTTTTCACTATTGTGCAAGGTTCAATTCCCATTAGATTCTAACACTAAATCCATGATGACCATTGATGTAGAGATTCAATGTATGGTTAGGACAATAGACACTATATTGAAAATGATCATGTGACTTTTGCATAGAAGATATAATTAAAATGTATATATAATTAAAATGTTGTTGAGATATGCCAATAAATTTTATTAATGAAAAATACTATTGAACAATGTACATCAACATGTGGTTATTTTTGTTGAAGGTTGATATTTATAGGAACAATTAGTAGATTTGTGAGTTAAAATAACAATATCAAGAAATTAAAATATCTATTATATTTTATTAACATTGATTATCCCAATTTCATAATTTTATCCAAAAATGGTAAAAATATAATACTTAGACATGACTTGTATTTATTGTTTAAACATCTATATTTTTCCACTTAAAAACTATGGTTTATTTATATTTATAATTATGAATAAAGTTTTATTGCTTAATTATTTAAATTTCTTCTTAATATTAAATAAATAAATAAACTATTTTAAAGTTATTTTAAATATAATTATTATTATACACAATTAATAAATATTTGTAATAGTTTTATATATTAGTTAAGTAAATCAAATTATTTTTTCTTTCATATTGTTAGCCACCTATAAAATTTGTCATATCAGATGGCGCCTAAATCATTTTTTGAAGCCTTCAAGAAAAAATTTGTATACCAAATTGCTAGGTCTTAAAGTCTTGAGAAGACAACTTATCCTTGAGATAAAATTTCATCGATGTTTCCCTCATTTTTCCTCAAAGAAATCTATTGTTTACCAAAGGAAAAGACTACTGAAAAAGTTCTATTTTCCCTTATTTTCCTTCTCCTTTTCCCTTCTCCATTTCATTCATAAAACACTTCATTTACCCCTCATTCTCTCGAAATTTCCCTTAAAACCTTTGAAAAATTCCTTTGGAAGGTTTAAAAACCCTTTTTCCCCTTCTACCAAAAGCCAAAAAAGCCTTGAAAATCTGTTACTTTGGCCGAAGAAACCCATTTTTTAACTAAGGCCCTAAAGCCCCTTTGGCCTTAGCCCTCGAATCCTTTTTTAGCATAAGACCTGGAGCGGTGACCCATAGTTAAGCCCCTTTCGCGCAATCGCAATCAGGGTTTCTATTCTTCTTGTTACCTTTTTCCTTTAAAAAGGTTTTCGATGCGATTGGCCCCTTTTCTTCTAACTCCCGATTCCTTTGTCTTTTTATATAACCCTGAGCCCTGCAATCTGGTGCTAAAACACCATAAAACACCCCTCCCGGAAACAAATTTTCCTTTGTATTTTATAAAAAAGTATGATTTTCTTATGTTTCAATGAGACCTGATAGTTTTTTGTTTGGTGATTTATCAGCCATTGATTTATTCCCTAATCAACGACCGTCGGAATCTCGCACCGCAAATAAACATGCCAACATTTGCTTTGTTCCCTTCGAAATTTCCGATGCGATTATGCCTTAAGCCCTTTGTGCTAAACCCAAAACCACTTCCCCACCATATAACCCGTGCCCAGGACCAAGCGTTATTCCCAAGCGCTAATCGCAATCGGAAGTTTGGGATGGGCACATTCCTTTTGTTTAAAGAAAAAGCCCCGATGCGATTGAGTTTTATTCTATGGAACCCCGCCGCATTATTCACCATTGATCCTTTAAAAAAATAAATGGTTAGCACTAATCACATCGTGCCCCGCCACATCTCTTCATCAACCGCAAATTCCTTCCCGACCATCGATCTCTCTAAAGATCGACGGTTCTGATACAATCGCATCACAATTTATCTATGCACCTTTCCTCTCTCCCATGCCGATTAGGGATTCCGTGATTGGATATAGGCCATTCATTTCACTAATACGATGGTCCAGATCAATCCTCACTTCCCTTTGTTATTTCTCAAATCTCAACAGTATAACCTCTTCGGCGAAGATCCACTGTTGATCTCAGCAGATCA
>CM076584.1:1482428992-1482487034 GCA_034641835.2 Pinus albicaulis | reverse complement strand
TCTATTGGAAGAGGTTCTCCTCTTCGCGTAGTCACGATGTTTCTTCATATTACAGCCTCGTTCCTTTCATCCATATACTCTGGCGCATCTCTCCGCCATACATAACCCTTGCGGCTATGTTTTACAGTGCTCTCACGCATTGGATAATTAACCACAAATCCACAATAACTTCAATCGATCCAGACGAACATGATCAATCACGGATTCTTAATTTCTATAGAATTAGATACTCTCATCAGGAACATACGGGATTATTTACACCGATAACCAACAATCCTCCACACAGAATTAAACAACAAATGAACAATGACACTGAGACAATTCCTCAGTCACACACGGGATTTATAAACAATTCTCTGCCGATTCTTTTGCCATCAATGACAACATTTCCAACAATATCCCCCTTTGGCATTGATGGCAATACTCTTCCTCTAACTGTCTTTATAGAAGCCCCCCTTTTTTTTTCTTTTCCTCCCCCTTTGACATCAATGGAAAAGAGTTGATCAAGATCCTTTGAACTGACAATACCATGCTCCCCCTGAGATCATGCTGCATCTTCAAACATAATATAACAAAATGACTTATAAATGCCAACAATGCATCCTTTTCACATGACCAATGCTCCCCATTAGCCTGTGCATTCAGAGGTGCCCAACAACACCTCACAACCAATTTAATCTTCTGTATTTAAGTAGATATGATCCTCTGCATGGCAGAGACTACTCCCAGTTTCTTTCTGAGATATTCGAATGCTTCCCTGGGTAGAGGTTTGGTAAATATATCAGCAACTTGTTCTTTGGAGGGAACATATTCCAATTTCACCTTTTGTTCAAGCACTTGTTCACGTAAGAAGTGATATTTGATGGGAATGTGCTTGGTCTTGGAATGCATAACAGGATTCTTTGAGATACTGATGGCACTTGTATTATCACACATAATGGAGATAGGAGGTGAAAATTTGATTTGAAAGTCTTGTAGGTTGTCATCGAGGAAGAAGTTGAGCTACAACATGATCAAGCGACATCGTCTGTTCCTACATGTAGATAAGGAAATGAGAGCTTTGATTCTTTGGAACCAAGATACTAACTTGGGCCCCATATAGAATGCACCACCACTAGTGCTTTTCCGATCATCAACATTTCCAGCCCAATCTGCATCAGTGTAAGCATGAAGAGTGAGATCAGCATTCTTTGGATGCCATAGTCCAAAGTCTTGAGTTCCTTGTAGATATTTGAATATTATTTTGATAGCCTGAAGGTGAGACTCTTTTGGATTAGCTTGGAATCGTCCAACAATCCCAACTGCATGCATAATGTCTGGTCTAGTCCCAGTGAGATAAATTAGACTTCCTATCATAGATCTGTATTCTGGTTGATTCACTGTGGGAGAATCATCATGAGAACTGAGATTACATCCGGTTATCATTGGTGCACTTACAGGTTTGCACTCTTCCATGCCATACTTCTTCAGAATTTGCTTAAGATATTTTGCTTATGATAAGAATATGCCATCTGTTGCTTGTTGCACTTGCAAGCCAAGAAAGAATGTTAGTTCCCCAAGTAAAGACATTTCAAATTCTTGCTGCATAACAGAAGAAAATTTCTGACTCATAGATTCTTCATTACTTCCAAAAATGATGTCATCAACATATACAACCATAATCAATAGTTTATCATTTTCATTTTTTGTGTATAAGTTGCTATCAGCAGACCCCTTTGAAAATCCTTGTTGATGAAGATATTTGTCAAGACGATAATACCATGCCCTTGGAGCTTGTTTGAGACTATATAGAGCCTTTTTAAGTCTACAAACAAGTTTTTCATCATTTCCCAAAATGAATCCTTCTGGTTGTTCTATATAAACTTCTTCTTCTAGATCACCATTGAGAAAAGCATATTTAACATCCATTTGATAAAATTTGATTTGTTGGAAGCTTGAAAAAGAAAGAAACATTCTTATGGCTTCAAGTCTAGCTACAGGAGCAAAAGTTTCTTCAAAGTCTATACCTTCTTGTTGAGCATACCCCTTGCAAACAAGTCTAGCTTTATTTCTTATAACATCCCATTCTCATTTAACTTGTTTTTGAATATCCATTTAGTTCCAATGACATTTTTGTCATGAGGTCTTGGTACTAATTCCCAAGTGTGATTCTTTTCAATTTGATCAAGCTCTTCATTCATGGCTTGAATCCAACATTCATCTTTTCTAGCTTGACTGACATTGTGTGGTTCAATAGTGGACATAAATGTCAAATTGCTAGACAATCCCACAAGATTCCTTCTTGTTTGTACACCTAATCCCTTTTCTCCCAAAATTTGAGATTCTGGATGATTCTTTTAAACATATCTAGATGGAGCTTTTTAAAATAATTCATCTCCGGGTTCTTCATTGGGTTCACTATCTATATCATTCCTATTTGATGTAGAATGATATATGTCATCATCATCTTCATCTGTTGTTTGTTTTTCTTCTTTTGGAGCTGCAGGAGACTCATCAATAACAACATCAATACATTCAACAATCTTCCGAAGTCGTTTATTGTAACATTTATATGCTCTACTCCTAGAGGAGTAACCAAGAAGTATTCCTTCATATGCTCTGGGTTCAAACTTGCCAAGTTTTTCATCATTATTTTTGATAAAGCATTTGCTTCCAAAAACTCTAAAATGCTTCACAGTGGGAGGATTACCATACCAGAGTTCATATGGAGTTTTATCACTATTTACACAAACATGTGCCTTGTTAAGAATATTTATCGTTGTATGTGTTGCTTCTCCCCAAAATGTATCAGGTGTTCCGGAATCATCAAGCATAGCTCTAGCCATTTGCTGAACTGTTATATTCATTCTTTCTGCTACGCCATTTTGTTGTGGAGTGCCAGCTACAGAAAATTGTCTTTTTATGCCATGTTGTTCACAAAATTCAAGGAATTCATCTGATGTATATTCTCCTCCTCAATCAGATCTAAGACACTTGATTTTTAGATCTAATTCATTTTCAACCAGTGCTTTGAAGATCTGAAATTTCTCAAATGCTTCATCTTTGTGTTTAATCAACCCAATCCAACACATTATAGAGAAATAATCAATAAATAAGATATAGTATTGTTCACCACGTGGTGAATTTTTTCTCACAGGTCCACATATGTTAGTATGAATGAGTTCAAGAGGCTTACTTGATGATCCTTCCTTGGCATTAAACTGTACTCTGGTTTGCTTACCAAATTGGCAAGACTTGCATATGATATTTTCGGGTAGAGTAATATTGGGAAGATCACGGACAACTTTAAGTCTGCTTGATTTGTTGATCTGAGAGAAGCTTAGATGCCCCAACCTTCTATGCCATAGCCAGTTTTCTGAAGATTTACTCAAGTAACATTGTTCTTTGCAGTTCTTCAATACATATAGGTTGCTTGGAGTTCTTTTTCCTTTTATAATTATTTTACCTGTATCAAGATCACAAACCACACATTCTTTTGAACTAAAGACAACTTCGGTTCCTTGATCACACATTTGACTTACACTTAACAGGTTATGCCTTAATCCATCCACATACATGACATCATTAGCCTTCACCTTTTCTTTTAGAAACACAGACCCTTTTCCTTTAATTACAGCAGGATTATCATTTCCAAATGTAACTTTATTTTCCTTTTCTAGAGCACTATATGCAAGAAGTTTGTTTTTGTCACCTGTCATGTGTCTTGAGCATCCACTATCAATGTACCATTGGTTTTCTTCATCTTCTGCAAATAACGCTATGCCACAATTTTCAACCTATAATTCCTTCTTTTTCCATACTTTGGAGCTTGAAGAAACATGTTCTTTTGGCTGAACTTTGCTCCTGCATTCAGATTCTTCATGGCCAAAGTTATTGCAATAAGCACATTCAACTTCATTTTGAAGAGGAGAAAAGTTGTTATAGGTATTCTTCTTTGTTTCAATATCAATCCTTTTCTTTCTTGCTTCTCTTGTTATGATGGTTTTATATGCTACACATTGAACAGCTTTATGACCAAAATTGTGACATGAGAAACATTGTCCATTGAAGAAATTTCTGCGATCATGAAATCTCCTACTTGAATTTACCTGTTGATTGGTGTTTCTTTGAAATATATTCCTGTTAGTGTTCTTTGAATTGAGATGATCATGATTTACCTGCAAAGATTCTTTATTCCCTTGCTGAGTGGCAGCATGTTGTATGCCAACTGTAGCTGCTTTTAGATAATTTGGTGCTGAAGCCTGAGAAGATTCCCCGATATATCCACGACCTGTCTTTATAAGGGGAGAACGTTGTACCTTGATAATCTCATCTAAGGTTTCAGATCCTTTAGTAAATCTAAAATTCAGAGTCTTTAATTTCTCAAGTTCTTTTCTTAGACTTACTACTTCACACTCTAATTTCTCATTGTGTTTCTCTTTTTCTTCAAGCTGATTTTTCAGAGTTTCTATAGTTATTTTACTCTCTTCTAAGCAAATTTTGAGTTGATTGTTTTCATTAAGAAAATCATTGTCTTCTAGAGCATCCACAAAAGTATCCTTTTCTTCTCTAGATTCTTTTTCAAATGCCATGAGAAGTCTAAGATCTTGTTCACATTCTTCCTCACTATTAGATAACCCATCACTATCTTCATGAGTGTAGTAACTCTTTCTAGTGCTAAAACTATTCTTATTCCTTCTTGCTACTTCCTTCCCCTTTTTATGTGTTTCTTTATAAGGACACTTAGTAGCATAATGACCAAATCTTCTACAATCAAAACATTTGAAAGGAAGCTTACCTCTGAACCGTCCTGTGCCAAGTTGAAGTTTCTTTACAAATTTTATCTCATCTTCTTCTAAGATATATCCTGATCCTTCTGTTTTTTGTACTTCCTTCCCTTTTGTAGAAGTTCTAAAGACTGCTTCTTTGACTTCAGATGGTCCTCCTCTTCTCATTTCATATGCAGTTAGTATGCCATGAAGTTGCACCACAGTAATATTTTGAAGATCCTGCTTTTCTTCAAGAGTAGAAACTTTTGACTCAAATTTTGCCGTTAGTGATCTTAAAATTTTCTCAACCAGATTAGATTCGGTTATTGTTTCTCCCAGATTTCTCATACGATTTACAATATCATCAAGACGTAAAAAGAAATTTGCAATGTTCTCCTCATTATCCATTTTTATATTCTCATATTGAATTCTGAGAGTTTGGAGTTTAGCACTTTTTACCTTTGCATCACCTTCATAACTGAGAATGATTTTGTCCCATATTGCCTTTGCTGTATTCAGCTACATGAATTTGACAAATTCTGATTTAGTTAGACGTCCCAATAGAGCATTGACCACCTTTGCATTGGTTTCATAATTCTTTCTTTCCGTCGAATCTGTTGGTACTGTAGCTGGATATTGATATCCTCCTTCAACAATTGCCCATACATCTACTCCCAGAGACTGAAGATAGGATCTCATCCTTGTTTTCCAAAAGATTAAATTGTTTCTGTTAAAGAGCGGAGGCCTGATAGACATTGTTTCATCTTGATTTCTCATCTTGCTTGATCTTCCTTCTAGCAGTTAAGCTTTTTCAGAAGGACCTACTCCAATAACAATTTTTGGAAAAATACTGAGAGGGAGGGTGAATCAGTATTTTGAGCTGACTGAAAACTTTTTAGTTTTCCTTTCTCTTAAAACCATATGCTACATTACTGAATCCAGCTTGTATGTCCAGAGATCTTATTATTTCTTTACTTAGATCATTGCATCATTCATTCATCAGATGTTTAGTAAGAAGTAAGCATGAACAGAAATAACAGAACAAACCATCAAACATAAGCAACACATATGAACACCAATATTTAAGGTGGAAACCCAATTCGGGAAAAAACCACCGCTGCTGTTATCTGAGTCTTCAATATTTATTATAAAGAAAAATTCTTACAATTTATGATGGCGCAGACTTATACCGGCATGCAGGCACCCACCTGTAGAAAAGGCTACAACCTTTTCTCATTCTCCAGCCACTACTAGAAGGGAGCTCCAACCCCTTGGTTTTAACACCAGCCTTTACTAGCAAGATACTTCTACTTCCATACAGAAGGCTTCAACCCTCAAATCCACCAGATTTCTTCAATTTATTCATCAGAATTTCGTCAGGTCTTCATCATTTCTTTTTGCCGATCATCGTAGAGATTCATCATTTCATATCCATAGGTGCATCATATATGCAGATATCTCTTAAAGAGATTTATTTATTAACAAACCTTCCACTTGCACATGTTGAACCATAATGCACTTCTCCTTATATAGTTTGCCTTTATCAATACCATGAGTAGAAAACCACTCAACCACTAATGGTATTCATATTAAACGTCGAACCAATCCAAATTGAAATCCCAATCTTCGTTCTTCCATGCATGAATTGTCCCAAAGGTAATATTTATTTCTGCCAAATAATACCATAGCCAAGGTTAAGTAATATTGACGTGCCGCTGATGGTTTTCTTTCTTTTATTGGAATTTTATTTATCAAATTCGTGGAATTTGATAAATAAATAAATATTATTCACAACCTTTGGCAATTAAATATATGATAGAACTTTAAATTAATAACCAACGCTTTTATCAAATGGCTTTTAAATAGTCCTTTGGTTCCGGCCCCACACACATAATCGACGGCCCAATCAATTGCTCGTATGTACTTTGGTTAATCTTTTCAAACATTAACACATGCGTATGGGCCTCAATGCTAACGGTCGTCTCCATCCAACGGTTGTTATCGCGTTGTGCCGCCCCATTTGATCGGACGGATATTGCTCGGCAAAGATGTGCGATCAATAGCGCGCGATGGTCGTTGTACTTCGGTTAACCTTTGCGCATTTTCCTCATGCGACCACTGTCTGATGGCTTCCCTCCAGATCGATGGTGCTCATCAATATCGCGTGACATCTTTGGTCGAACGTTAACGTGCAATGGCGCACAGTGAACAGCGGTTTTCCAGGGGTCCACCTCGCCACGTGTCGAGCACTCTATGGAATCGCTCCTCAACCAGGAAATACTGCTTATCCCCGAAAGGTGGTGCGATATGGGCAATCCGGCCTCGTAAATCCGCTCGTGGTTTCGCTCTCTACTCCAGGTTCCACTCATCTTCCGCTACATTGTTCTGCCTGTTCTATTGGAAGAGGTTCTCCTCTTCGCGTAGTCACGATGTTTCTTCATATTACAGCCTCGTTCCTTTCATCCATATACTCTGGCGCATCTCTCCGCCATACATAACCCTTGCGGCTATGTTTTACAGTGCTCTCACGCATTGGATAATTAACCACAAATCCACAATAACTTCAATCGATCCAGACGAACATGATCAATCACGGATTCTTAATTTCTATAGAATTAGATACTCTCATCAGGAACATACGGGATTATTTACACCGATAACCAACAATCCTCCACACAGAATTAAACAACAAATGAACAATGACACTGAGACAATTCCTCAGTCACACACGGGATTTATAAACAATTCTCTGCCGATTCCTTTGCCATCAATGAAAACATTTCCAACATTGTGTAGACTTCAGGGGAAGCCCCCGAGTATACACCAAGCCAACTTGAAGGGCTGCAAGCTCTAATATCGCCTAGTGACAGTAGAATTAGATCAAAAGAAGTAGGAGAATCATCTATAGTTGTTCATCCTGATTATCAATTACAAACAATAGAGCATATTCAAGAGCCAATTTCAGTGTCCGAATTTATTGGTAGTATCTCTCCTTCCAGTGAATTAGCTGAAGAAACTGAAATTTCTGAACCTAACACTGAACCTGTTGTTTTGGAACCATCTTCAGGATTTGTTACTCCGACTTCTAGTGATCCTGTTTCACCTAGGGTAAGACATATCATTACTAAAAATCTTCCTTCTGACCTCATATCTATTAAAGAACTTGTCGGTCCAGACAAAGATTTAACTCTTCCCGAAACCGAACAGATTTTGAATCTTAGGGAGTGTGAATCAATATTATACAGTCCTTTTAGAAGTGACGCTTGGTATTTATCATTGACAATTTTTTTATAAAACCCGGGTCTTCGTTTTTCACCACCCCAAATTCCTTTTCATCCTACACCAAGAGGTTATTATCCTTCATCAATTATGTCAAGTGAGTCATCTGTGTTTTCCCAATCACTGGAAACATTTTTATATGGTGGTCCTTCTGTTCCTTTGGGGTACCAGTCACTCTTTGGTACTTTCTTAGGAGCAACTCCTCAACCAACTAAACAAGTGTTATCATCTGGAACAAATGGAACTAAAAATGAAACGTTGAATGCAGAGAAAATTTTTATGATGTCTGGTAACATTCCAAATCCTCAACCTCAAGGTAGTCAATTACCGCTTGGGGGTCAACCTCAAGTTACTCAGTTACCGCCTAGGGGGCAACCTCAAGGTAGTCAGTTACCACTTGGAGGGCAACCTCAAGGTAATTTTTTTCCAGGAAAAATTGTATGACAATATTATTTACCTAGAGAACAACCTCAAGGACAGTACATACCTCAAGGTTATTAACCTCAAGGACAGTACATACCCCAAGGTCAACCCCAAACTCAGTACATTCCTCAGGGTCCTTATCAACCCTAGATTCAGTACATGCCTCAAGGTTATCAACCTCAAGGTTAGTACCCAACTCAAGGTTTCCAACCTCCTTCCGGTCAATCATTTTTACAAGGAGATGCAAATTTACCACTTAATTATCAACCCTACGTTCAACCAGGTTATGGTCCTTCATATGCACAACCTTCTACTGGTCAATACTCCGGAATGAAAATGGTGTGGAATCCATCTCAAATTCAACAGACTATGCAACCTAGTGTATAGTTACCTAATCAACCTGGACAACCTCTAGTTTCTGGTCCAACCTAGCAACCTGTCCAGCCTACTGTTCAAGTCCCTACACTTGGTTCTGTTCAGAAGCCCGGGACTAGTACACCTCAAACTCCGCCTAAAACTGTTGCAGCTACTGCAACTTCTGTTCAACCTACAACACCTATTTCTGGAGTATCTGTAGCTCTAGTTTCTTCTATCCCTACATCCATGAAAATTCCTCAAGTATTTGTACCATAGTCAGGACCTATAATTCAAAATACGGTCCAGATGCTTATAGGACAAGCTGGTACTAGTACGATTGTCTCTAGTCAACCACAGTTTACTTTTAAACCATACCAGGGACAGTATAAATTTGGTCATATTGCACAAAACCAGTATATCAGTATCAGCCGTACCCTGGGTATACTTATCAAGTACCTCAACAACCCCAGTATGGTTTGGTTAATCCTGGTTATCCAGGAGGTTTCACGATTCCAAATGCGCATCCAATTCCAGGGTATCCTGGATATCCTCCTCCTAGCATTGGTTTGATCACACAAGGTTATCAATACCCTAGCCATCGGTTACCATTCATAGCAACTTCAGATTTACCGGATCTATCACGCCTTATGAACGATCCCATTTTTTATCTTCCATATTGGTTGTCGATGCCTAACAAGTTTCCCAGTGATATTATGAAATTTGAAGGTAAGTCGAGAGAGGACCCATCTAATCACATTATGACTTATCACCTTTGGTGTGCATCCAATTCACTAGTCGATGATTCGATTCGATTACGTCTTTTTCAGAGAAATCTCATTGGTATAGCTACCAAATGGTACATTGAGTTACCACGCGGCTCTTTTAATAATTTTAATGTGCTATCTACTACTTTCTTAACCCATTTTCAGTTGCCTGTCAGATACGACAATGACACATAATTGCTAACTTCATTAAAACAATCTACGTCTAAGTACATATCTGATCACATTCATGAATGGAGACGTAGAAGGCATTTAGTGAAAGTCTTTATTCCTAATCAAATTTTGGTTGAATGGTTTATTAAATCGTTAATGCCCAAAATTACTAAAGATGTGGCCAAAGGAGGCGTTGTTACAGAAGAGAAAGTCATTGCTTAGGCTCAGTACCTTGACCTTGTGTATACTCAGTCAGGTACTCTATATGATAAAATCCCCGATTTACCAAGACCTGGTCAATTAACTGCAACTCCTTCTGGCTCTCATGTCGCTGATGGTGTAATTGGTTCTGTTAGTACTGGTAAAAGTAAGAAGAATTCTTCCAAGACTACTTCTCCTATTATCACTTTACCCGATTCACCCAAAGGAGATTGTTCCCTAGAAACTTCTGCCGATATTCATGTTGCAGAGACATCTACGACCAAATCTAAAACTAGTGGTAAGAAGAAAGGTAAGAATAAAAAGAAAAAATCTTCAAAAGATAAAAACGATACAACTGAATCGACTGACGAAAAACGTAAACCTTGATATCCTTGTCTCATCTGTGATCAGGATCATTTTACAAAAGAGTGCCCGCATAGAGCTGAGGTATCAAAATTCGTTAAGTGTTCACCTATACCTGCTGTCTTGAAGGATCCCTTTCCCGCTCAATATAGTAACATGGTTGGATCTTCCTCTAATACGGTTGAGGATATCTTGATGGTTGTGACGCGATTGCAAGATTATCATAGTAAAAATATTGGTAAAGAAGCAGAAACATAAAATTCTGCATTGACTACATCTCCCTCAGTTTCTGATCCATTACAACTCGAGAAACAAAATCCTGACTTAGTGATTAAACCACCTGCAAAAGGTGTACTTCGTAAATCAGCTTTCAATCCACATGTGAGAGCTGCTCAGAATTACAATATTGTTGAAGATTCGGTGATTTCCCCTTCAACAATCTCGGCTTTGGAAGTATTGCAATAATGCCCAGCCCAAAGAAAAATACTTTTTTTATCCTTACGAGCCATATATATCTAGGATTCGAACCTCATGATCTTCGATTTAGATAATTTTACACCCTGCCTACCCCATCAAATGGTTTTTCAGATTCCAGTAATAGTAAAAAACAAAATTATATTTCATACTGTTGTTCACGAAGGGGCTTCTACGTGTATTATGTCATTAAAATGTTGGAAATCACTTGGTTCTCCGACCATTAACCAATCAGCAAATATTCTCAAAGTTTTTGACGGAAGAGGTTTTCAATCATATGGTATCTTACAGGATCTACCAATAGAGGTCGAAGGAAAAATGGTTAATCTAGATGTGGAGGTGGTTGATGCCCCTCTAGATTACAACCTTCTCTGGGTCGCAGTTGGTCTTACGCCATGAATACTATTGTAACATCGATCTTTCGTCTCATTATGTTTCCTCATAAAGGAAATATCATTAAAATAGATTAGCTCTCATATTATTCATCTGACCCAGCCTCTACTGATAGCATCCAACATATTGGAAAATTGAATATCCCTTATAAGGATGTTGGGGTAGGTTTGATTAAAGATTCGGCTTTATTGGGAGCGTTTTCCTTGCCTGCTCCCAACGTAAAAATTCCTATTGCTAATATCAATATGATTACATCAAGTACTATTTCCTTTGATAATCCTTGGATAGTACCTTCAAAATCAGAATTGGATTCTTTCGATGGCCCGATGCCTTTGAGTCCTTTTGAGTTAGCATATCAACATGTACAGTAATTTTCTGATACTCCTTCAACTAAGTCTGATCCAGTGAATGTGATCAATCAGGAGTCATTTTCAATATTGAGTTTAGCTTCAACACCAATTCTGGATCCTTCTCAACAAGTATTCCATACTGATGAACATATTCGTGAATTCTTGTCAGTCGATGAGTTACCATGGGAAGATCTTCATCATAGATCTTCATTTTTACCTGATCTCGATCATTTTGAGAATGATTTTTCCTCTATTTTTACCACTGATTACGTCAAAGAACCTCAGAATCCTCTCTCACATTCTGATTCTGAATTGAATTTAGAAAATATTTCTACAACGGTTCCTCTTGAAATTTCAGTAAAACCTGGAATTGTTGTAAACATTCACATAGGTGCTTCTTGTACGCCGGAAGAAATTCAAGAATATAAAGCCCTATTTCAGGAATTCTACAACATTTTTGCCTGGTTATATGAAGAAATGCCAGGAATCGATCCGTCGATTGTTGTTCATGAAATTAAGACATACCCGGATGTTAAAACCGTTAGATAGAGATTACGTCAGATACATCCAAGAAAATCTGCCGCTATTAAAGCCAAAGTTGAAAAATTACTTTGTGCAGGTTTTATTTATCCGATCCCATTAACATATTAGGTATCTAATATTTTTTCGGTCAATAAAAAACAAGGAACAATACAAGTATGTATCGAATATAGGGATATAAATCAAGCTTGTCCAAAAGACAATTATCCAACCCCTTACATCGATCAAATTATTGACGATTGTGCTAGAAGTGAAATGTTCTCGTTCATGGATAGATTTTTCGGCTACAATCAAATCAACATACTCCCTGCAGATCAACCTAAAACAAATTTCATTTGTCCATGGGGAATTTTTGCTTATCACAAACTACCTGTTGGCCTTAAGAATGCTAGCGCCACTTTTCAAAGGGCCATGTCTTATGCATTTCACGACATTAAGCACATTGTGCAGCCCTACCTTGATGATTTTCCTACTCATTCTTCACGCAGAGCAGATCATATTACTCATTTAAGAGCCATTTTTATACGATGTAGGCATTATAAGATTCGTTTGAATCCTCACAAATGTGTTTTCTGCATACAATCTAGACAATTATTGGGATTTATTGTCTCAAAGGCAGGCATTCATGTCAACCCATCCAAGGTTGACGCAATCATCAATTTACCTCATTCTACTCTTTGCCAACTCCAAAGTTTGCAAGGGAAAGAAAAATTTTTACGTCGATTCATTCCTAACTACGCCGAGTTAATGAAAGGTTTCACTAGGTTGTTGAAATAGAATATTCCTTTCTTTTGGGACGAGGTCGTTGATAGATCTTTTGATGCTCTAAAAAATGCATTGACCCATGCACCGTTACTACATCCTCCCAACTACAACCAAGATTACTTTTTGTACCTCGCCGCTTCCGATTCCATGATAGGGATGGTTTTAGTTCAAGAAGATGAATTCCATGGTGAACATGTGATTTACTATCTTATTCGAAATTTGCATCTGACTGAGATCAAATATTCACATGTGGAGAAATTGGCCTTGGCAGCTGTTCAAGTTGTCCAATGTTTTCGTCACTACATATTTTTACGCAAAACAACAGTGATCTTTGATTGTAACCCTATGATGTACATTTTGACCAAACAGTTGCTAGGGGGAAAATACTCTAAATGGATTTTTATCCCGCAGGAGTTTGATTTGGAGTTTGAAAAATCCAAATCCAAGAAATCATTGATATTTGTTGAACTTATGTGTGATTTCCCATGTACTAATACAGAAATTATGGCGGAACAACCGATCGCGGATGAATCCTTGTTTCTTATCAGTACCATTGATCCTTGGTATGGAGATATTATTATTTATCTTTAGACCCAATATTTTTGGCCTGAGCTTTCACGTTCAATACGACGAAAAATCTGTTTCCAGTCTCAAAAATATCATATTGTTGGCGATACACTATACCATCGTGGTGCGGACTCAGCTTTTTGATGTTGTCTAACTCATGAAGAAGCCGAAAGGTGTTAAATGACCGTCACTCTGGAGCATGTGGTGGTCATATGTCTGGGTAAAACACAGCCCAAAAGATATTGCGCGCAGGTTATTTCTGGCCATCCTTATTTAAAGATTGTATTTACGCGGTTTGAAAATGTCATAATTGTCAAATATTTGATCGAAAAATGCGTGCACCACCTTCTCCTCTTCACCCTATAATTTATATTGGTCCTTTTGCAAAATGGGGCATTGATTTCATTACATGTAACCCTCACTCAACCAGGTAGCATGGGTATATTATTCTAGCAGTAGATTATTTTACCAAATGGGCTGAGGCGATGCCTACATTTGCGACAGATGGAAAAACTGTAGCTACTTTCGTATTCAATGATGTGATTGCTCGTTTCGGTGTACCCCAAGCAATAATTACTGATCACGGGAGCCATTTTCATAATATCATGGTGACCGAGTTAATGGACCAACTTGGCCTGTGCCATGACAGTTCTACACCATATTATTCGCAGGCCAATGGTTTATTTGAAGAAATTAATAAATTTTTAGTCACCATGATCAAACGAATCATTGGAATTCATAAGTCGAATTGGCATACCATGCTCTTTTCAGCACATTGGGCATATCGAACCTCAACAAAAACATCGATAGGTTTTACCCCTTCTCAACTAGTTTACGGTTTAGAAGTGGTACTACCCATTGAATGCGAGATACGTCACTCCAAATAGCCATAGATTTACTACCAGCCACTTCTAAAGAGGAGAAACATTTTTTATACTTAGCTCAATTAGATGAGAATTGGCGCACCGCTGCATTAGCTACTAAATCTCATGTGAAAAGAATGAAGGCTCACTATGATAGAAGTGTTACCCCTCATAATTTTTCAGAAGGAGACCTAGTTTTGATTTATGACCAAGCCAACGATAAACTAGGGGCTGGGAAATTCGAACCCATGTGGCATGGTCTTTATATTGTCAAGCGACAGCTTGCAAAAGGGGCCTATGAATTGATTGATTTTGACGGGGTCTCTTTAGGTAAACCCATAAATGGACTTTATCTGAATAGATATTACGCTTGATTTTTGTGTGGAGATCTTCTCTGTATATTAGTTACTTTCTAGCTGGTGTGCTATAGATTAGAAATGTGTGCCTAGCTTAAGTGTGATTTTACTACTATTTCCTGCTTATCTAGATACTTTTGATATCACAGATGTCGACATCCTTTCAAACATATATTGGTTTTGCTGATGGTGCTTGTTGCAGTACACGGAACATCTCTTCCACAGCTTGGGTTATTTATTCACCCATTGATGAGTTAGTATCTATGCATGGGGTAAGCATCGGTCAAACAACGAACAATATTGCTGAATACAGTGCAGTTATTGAATTATTATCGGAATCCATTTCATTTGAAATTCAGATTTTGATCATTAGGTTAGATTCTAAACTCGTTGTATTACAGTTAAATCAAGTATATGCCATTAGAAACCCAGTATTATTAAGATTATTTTTAAGGGTTTGTCTCTTGGAACGAGAGTTCAATTATATTGAGTATCAACACATTCCAAGAAATTTAAACACATTAGTAGATGCAATAGCTTCTAGTGTTATAAACAGACATTTGCAATAACAAAATAGTAAATCAACATTCGATAACATGATTGAACATGTAAATGGAAATAATAGTATATCATAGTATAGATGTAGTGTTCAAAAAATAGTACATCGTCTTTGATCATAGGTTCAAAACGCCTTATGATCGGAAAAAAGTGATACAAAAAAATGAGTCTACAAGTCAATCATCCACTATCCGTGGTGATGATCATGATAATACACTACTGCTCGTGCCACCCTAGTCAAAAATCTCCTGAATGGTCCAGAAGCACCAATGACATATCTTTGTAGACGGAGTGGGATATTATCTATATTAGTCTCAGGAATATCCATAGTGATCCGCTCCAAATGGTGTTCTAAATCAGTCAGGATCTCTGCAGTATGATCCTGTGAGGGTGGTGGTGGTGGTGCTGCATCCCTTTGCCTCCTATCAAAGGGGTGGAGAATGGCTGGTCGACTTGGACCCACATCTGCATTTGAAAAAAATATTTATCAGTTTTGGACGATTTAAAAACAAAATAAAAATTATAAATTAGAAAATTTCAAAAAATATTTTTTACTTGACTCATCCCACTGAGCTCTTGGAGGAAGTACCATATCCTGGTTGCCGCGGAAATCCATGCCCGCATATGAAAAATATTCTATCACAAAAATTTGGCGTTCTAGCCAACGAAAATAAGTTGAGGGAAATCAAACAATCTCCCCACCCTCACTATGGCAGGCCATCAAAGCAACCCAACGAACCATCCGAGGCTCTCTAGGTCTACCAACATCAACAAGAATGTGTTGCAAGGCTAACATAGGGATCCTCTCTAGAGAAAAGGTAACTACGATAGATCCATATCTGAAGTTGTTTAACTTCCCATTCTTTGCTCTGGTAAGTTGGCCTTTCACATTTGCCAACACTGCCTCGCACCAGTTGAATATGGTGCCTCGGAAACAATCTACTGCAATTTGCATCTGAGATCCAGTAGCTACATGCAAAGCTTCACTTCCACACAACTTGACAACGGTAAAAGAAATCACTTTTAACTTGGGACAGATGATATTTTTAATGTCAATCTTTTCCTCTCTGGGACTGGCTTCATCATTACAAAACTCTAATTGCAAGCTGGCAACAGACTGGCCACCTGGCCTAGCCCCAAATAGAGATAGTGGTTCGCCTCTCTTAGAAAAACTAGTCAAAAAATATATGTCCTCCAGCTCAATTTCGAGCCAGTGGCCTCTGATCACGAAACACTGGTCCTTAACATCCCATTTTCTTACCAGCCAAGTAAGAAGATCTACTTGAGCTCCAATGCCACTGATTGCCCAAAATTTGAATAGCCTGCATGCTCTTAAAACTTGCAAAGTAGGTTGATGAATCATTGTTGCTTCATCTACCTCCTCATGCTCCCGTTCTCGCCAAATGAGCATTGTAAATATCCTACAATGAGTAAAATGAAGGATTAGAATCATTTTAAAACAAAAATTTTGGGTAAATTAGGAGGAAATTGTGTTTTTAAATTCGTTATGGTGCCCCTGCACTTTACGCTCAGACACAGTGCGTAGCTCTGGACAGGGTCTATTTTAAAAGTGCAGGGCCCCGACATTTTCCTTTGTGATAAAATGTCGGGGTCCACAAGTACCTAGTGTCTTACCTGCGGACCCCCGAGGGTCAATTTTTTAACCAATTTTCCTCCCAAAAATGAAATTTAGACCCTAATTTAAGAAAATGAGTGGATGAAAAGCAAGAGGAAGGAGTTTTGGATTACCTAGAGAAGACGGTTTTCGATTCCAACGGTCGGTTTGTCTAGAATCTTCTCCTAAGAGTTTTTTGCCAAAAGCTCTAAAAGTTTCACTCCAAACTCAAACGGTAAAAATGAACTTGAGAAACTCCTTTTTATAAGTTTTTTCAGATAAATGAATTTTGAATTTGTTTATTTTTCACTTTAAAAAGATGGCTTTTCAAAATATTCTTATTATTGAAATAGGTATGTTTAATTTTTTGAGTTTTTTGTGCAGAATATTGGATTTTTAAGGAAAAATGATCATTTTTGACGAAGAGTATACTTTTATCACTTTATTCAGACTCTTTAAAAATTTACAAAAAAAGAAAAACCATGGAGTCCTCTTTTAATCCCTTTTCAAACTCTCTAAAAATGAAAATATTGTCGAGTACTTGACTATTCGAACTCGTTAAAGTAAATGAACGGTCATCCCTTCAGTATAATTTTACCCCTTTTCCGGACTGAAATGGACTATTTATGAAAAATGTATACGTTGACTAATCATGGTCAATAGAGTTCTCTCTCGCATTATTTTATCCTTTTTCGGGCCCAAGAGACTGGATTTACGAAAAAGAACACCCATGGAGTTTTCTTAAGTTTTTTCTTCTAACTCCCTAAAAATGAAAAACACCGAGTTTCTCCTATACTGGACTCGTTAAAATTTAACAGTAAAAGACCTGTGGATTACAAACAAGAATGGACCACTCCTTCTTAGGGTTCGATTTTTAAACTATGTTGGACTCATCTGAAGGATGAGCTTATAAACAAGCAAATGTTATCCTCCTCAAGCTTGTCAAAAATAAAGAGGTACTTGCTAGAAATGGTGGGGGAAAAGAGAGAAAACAAATTCATTTGTCACACTTTAATTTGTAAAATCATTACACCACTCTTGAACATGACACTTTTTGTCACACTTTTACCTAGGTTGGGAAATCCTTTGCCTATCAGTTAATCAAACCACAATGAAGGTCTTCAGGTAGTTTCTGGGTATTAGCTTAGGGAAACTATCACCAAACCATATGCAGTGTCATTATGTGTTCAAGAGGACAGTCAAATAAACCATTCATCTACAAACATTTGTCTTCATTCGTGTTGACCATCCCTGAGTCAGTACTTGCAAAAAATTTCTTCAAAACTTGATCTATGGTTTCGTGTCATGAGCTTGCTTATGACAGATAATTTTCTATCGACGACAGCTCATCATCTAGGAATTTGATCTATAATCCGTTAGTACCTTGGAATTTGCATGCCTTAATGGAAGGTTTCTCGCCTTCGACGATAGGTTGCATCATTGACCTTCGATCGAACAATTCTGTGAAATGTTCAACTTTAGATCACTTATTCACATTTCATGGATTGTACTGAGTACTTTGAGAGCCATTGTCATTATTGGTGTTTTCTCTCACTCTTTCTAATAGTTCACATCATTGACTGGTAATCAAGTGGTTTCTACCATGTTCTAATTCAACACATTTAATCGCATGGATAGAATCGTACTAGTTTGGGAAGCAGAAATCAAGACCCTGGATCTAGTTTCCACCATCCAGGCTACGATGAGTTTTATTATTCATTATGGAGTAGAATATTCATTACAGATGGTTGTGCTTATGCTGTGTCTACACTATTGATGTAATATTAAAATCATTTCTGTATCAGAATAAGTTTAGTTAGTTTTGATCTAAGTATGGGAATGCCTACCTCAGCGATGATATATATATGTTTTTCATTGAATGTTTTTACAGGGTTCCAACTGGGGTGTCCAAAGGCTGATCCTTCAAATGATAAAGCACATCACTCTTCGAATGTTCTCAGACTTTGCACTTTAGGGGAAATTTGTTACACTAAAATTTGTCACCATGGCATTTTAGTACTCCCTTAAAAGTATACAATATCAAAGTTCCTAAAGTCAAGCCTTGAAATTAAGAGAAAAGCTCATAAAAGTCTTAAAAACTCTTGTACCGCACTTTCTCTTAGTATTGTCTGCAGTGCCGCACCTTTTCGCTCTAAATCTTGCGGAGCCAAATGCACTGTTTATTCATTAAGGGTGCGGACCCTTGTAAAAGATAAAAAAAGGTGCAACTAAAATCTAGAAGCTCAGTTTGAGTCATTTTTGGAAGCTTCTAGAAACATTCCTACAGTGGAAAGATCGCTCTTTTCAGGTTCATGCATTCCATCCATTAAGGAGATAACCTCTTTATGTAAGGAGCTAATCCCTTTGAAGGAGGATTCTATCCCTTCTTGCTTGGAACTATAACCTCCTCTCTTTCACTATAAAACGAGGCATAAGGAATCCTCAAAGGGAGTTCAAGCTTTAGTATTATTGGAGGTGATGTGCTGTTGAAACTTAGACCATTTTAGCTGAGATTTCATGTGGGAAAGATTACATACCTGTATGTATCTCAGTTGGAAGAGTGCAAGGTTGATCAGAGTAAAGGAAATGCCTGTTCCGGACCCCAAGAAGGGTTGTATGACATCAAGGCAGACATGGTTGTAAGGCTCTTCTTATTTAAGTTAATACAAATATGTTCATTTTTCTCAATAAGATGTCAATTGATTGGTTTATTTTATGGATTCCTTGATCACCATAATAGATGTGGTTTATGAATACATGCTATGCAGGTGCTATTTGATGTTTTTTTGTTTTTGATTGCAGATCTTTGAAGGCAACTCTTTTGGGCGACTGAGGACTAATACTACAAAAAAGTGTTGGATCAAAGGTAAGATCATTAAGCCTTTATAGCATTTAATTATGAATCGAAATATATCTAGAGAAATATAGTTTTATTTGTCCGTTTGTTGCCAGCTGTCTGTAGGACACTTGGGAGGTCTGTCTTGTCCACAAGAGCGGCTTATCCATCCAACACCAAGTTTGTAGTCATCATGGTCAGTTTAGGTAATGAATAAATCATCATTGCGTCATGAGAATACATTTAAACTTCAAATCCTTTCCTAATTTATTCATTCTGAAGAGTTATTGTACTAAGCCAAAATTGTGGCTGGTTTCTTCAAAGGTTTACTTTGAACATTATCAAGTGAGCCTACAAATTCATCAAGTGAGCTACAAATTCACCAAGCGAGCGTGAACATCATCAAGTGAGGCTGATCAATTCTTTGAGAAGCTATGGAAGAGAAAATAAAAATACACAAGGGTGGACAGTGTTTGAGATATGAACCTGAAGACATGAAAGCAATCACTGAAGATCTAACAGCAATGGAAGCCTTCAGAAATGCAGGTTGCCTACAATTTTGAGAAATTGTAGGGTTGTCATACATAGGTATCAAAGGAGTTTTCTTTGAATTCAGTGGAACAACCACTAAAGTGGGAATGTTAAATTTTTCCATCACACTAGAGGTTATTGTTGCTGCTACAAAAATTCCAAGAGGTTAAGAAACTTGGTTCAAATGTTTCAAGTTTAACATGGAGCAGTGTAAGGAGTTCATGAAGCCCGAGCACACTAAGATGGACCTCAACAATGTTGTTCCAAGAAGCTGCATTAAAGACAACTATTAAAAATTGTTGCTCATCATCCAAAAGTACTTTACCTGTGAAGGTAGATATCACAAAGTCCACTCATACCATTTCAAATTACTTATGCACTTCACTAGTAAGATTTCCCTTGACTTGCCTTTCTATCTGCATAGAAGTCTGTCAAATATGGCTGATAAGGTCCAAGCAAAGTCTGAGGGGAGTGAGACATCATTATTTCATCATGTCTTAATGAAATTATTAGTTTTAGATGAATTTGAAAGGTTAGGTAGATATTGGTTCTCATTCTTGTTTGTCATTGTTTTTGAGTTGGACGCTCTAACTCCAAAAACTCCTAAAACTAAGAAAATTTCATCACCACTAGTAGTAGAACAGAGCCAACCATTGGTTTCAAAACCAAATAAACCTACAAGAGAAAAACCAAATAAGAAAACTATGAAGGAGCCAGAGAAAATGCAAAGTCTTGACACACCAAATTTCCCACCTGAAAAAGAAAAATCAAAGGTGGTCAAGCCTGAAAAACAGAAAGAAACTGTTAGCAAAAAAGTGACTAAAAGAATGACTAGAAGCCAAATAGTGGTTTTGGAAGAAAAGGCAGTGGCTGTAGAAAATAGAGAAGAAGCTAAGGGAAATATAGAGGATATTTTACATGCCATTGACATAGAGGAAACACCTATTATCCAAGCTAAATTTATAGAGGAAGGTGGGCAGAAGTTAAAGAAGGCCAAATCTGCAAATAAATTAGAGTTTGAGGGAGAAGATGCAGGTTTCATTTTCCAAGAAGGAAAGGCTATGCCAAGGCATGCTAGGAAATTGATAGAGAACAGAAAAAAAGTTCAAGTACCTACTGAGATAGCTCAACCACCTCAAGAGATTATTGACCTCTCATCACCCACAATAAAGGATACAGTCAACAAAGTGCTACGAAACTAATGTAGCTTCTTTTTTGACTTTTTGACCTATTTTGGAGGTTATTAAGAAATGAAATTGGTATGATGGATGTTCTTGATGATGATGAACCTTATGCAAAAGAAAAGAGCTAAATTTTTTGAGGACATAGGCTTGTTTTGCAGTGCTACGCAACTGCCTTACTTTCGTAACGCACTGCATTTTAGCCTTTTAAGTAGGTTTTGGAGCAGTTTTTGGATAGCTGGAGGTTATGAAAGAGTTAAAGACCATGTCAAGAAATTTTTCAACACTCAAGGACCATGAATTGAAGATTAAATGACAGCCAAAATATTCAAGGAAGATGAAGACCATTTTCCTAAAAAAAAGGGTCTTGTTTCCTAGTGATGAGGAGGCCAGTTAAGTGGTCATAAAGGGATGAATCACATCATCTATATTCGACCATGTGAATGTATACTTGTCAAATAATGTAATTGTTTTAGTAGATAAGGCCGTTAAAGATAATAATAAGTAGTTTGAGTCCTATTTGAAATAGGACTATCAAGTAGGATAGGTTTTTGTTTGTCATTAAAGTTGATGTTTTATGGTTATGCAAGGTGTCATTAGGTAAAGATTCAATGTATCTAGCCTGGAGGTAGATCATCTCATGATGTAACAACACTATTAAAGGCCATTAAGTCTAATTTGTCAAGGGTTGGAGATTTTTGGCAAAATTGCATTTTATTTTAAATTGACTGTTTCAGCAATACAAAGATTTGTTACTTGACCAACTTGGGAATCTGAAGGAGTTTTTAGTGCTTTCCTATTCTATCTGTACCTCTTATGTATCTCACTTGTAGTGGTTTTCATTTATATTACTCATAATTTATCTATGAGATTCTTTGACTTCCTTTATAAGTGAATTGACTGTGTATTTTCATGTTTCATGTGTGTGTGTCCTATTACTAAAAACTCTGACCTGCCTCAACTTCCATGTCAAGTAAACTCACTAAATCACTGAACGTTTTGACTCCATAAGCCCAAATTCTACATGTTGATATTATTTTCAACCTACATTCATCATAACCAGTTTATTTCCTAAATAGAGTTAGCCATCTATATCCTTACTCCATATCATTAACCCTTGAGAGAGCCCTCTCAGATTGAGGAGGCTAAGCCTCAATCAAAAGATTGGTTTGAAATAGTTGCATGAGATTTCCTGATTAGCAGCTTATCAGGAGAAATTTTGTGATAACATGTAGCAGGTCATTTTGTTGTGGGGTTCCAACTATTGAAAATTGTGTTTTTATGCCATGATGTTCATAGAAATCAAAGAATTCATCTGATATATATTCTCCTCCTCGGTTAGATATAAGACATTTTGTTTTTATATCTAATTCATTTTCAACCAAAGATTTGAAGATCTTAAATTTTTCAAATGCTTCATCTTTATGTTTTAGTAAACCAATCCAACACATTATAGAGAAGTCATCAATAAATAAAATATAGTATTGTTCTCCACGAGGTGAATTTTCCTTTACAAGACCATATAGATCAGTATGTATAAGTTCAAGAGGCTTACATGCTGATCCTTCTTTGTCATTGAATTGCACCTTGGTTTTCTTACCAAATTGGCATGATTTGCATATGGTACTTTCAGGCAGAGTGATGCTGGGAAGATCACGAACATCTTTGAGTCTGCTAGATTTTCTTATCTGAGAGAAGCTCAAATGTCCCAATATTTTGTGCCATAACCAATTTTCTGTCGATTTACCTAAGTAGCGTTTCTCTTGGCCACCTTTCAATATATATATATTTATTGGTGTTCTAGTTCCTTTCATTACAGTTTTTCTGGTGTCAAGTTCACGTACTACACATTAATTTGAACTAAAGACAACTTCATTTCCTTGATCACACATTTGTATTACACTTAACAAGTTATGCTTTAACCCATATACATACATAACATTGTTAGCTTTAACCTTTTCTTTTAAAAACACAAAACCTTTACCCTTAATGATAGTTGGAGAGTTATTTCCAAAAGTAACATTATTTTCTTTCTTTGATGCATTATGTGAAAGAATTTTATTTTTATCACCTGTCATGTATTTTGACCATCCATTATCAATGTACCATTTATTTTCTTCTCCTTATGCAAATAACACTATGCCACAACTTTCAACCTGTGAGTCCTTCTTTCTCCATACCTTGGAATTTGTGGGTATATGTTCTTTTGGCTGAAGTTTTCTCCTGCATTCAGATTCTTCATGCCCAAATTTATTGCAATAAGAACATTCAATTTCGCCTTGAAGAGGAGAAAATTTGTTGTAAGTATTCTTCTTTACTCCAGTCTCATTTCTTTTCTTTCTAGCTTCTCTGGTCATGATGGTTTTGTATGCAACACATTGTACAACTTTATGACCAAAATTATGACATGATAAACATTGTCCATTAAAGAAGAAATTTCTGCAATCATGAAATCTTATATTTATGTTTACTTGCTGATTGATATGTCTATTATTGTTCTTCCTTGAATTTAAGTGTTCATGATTTACCTGTGTAGTCTCTTTGTTCTTTTGTTGAGTGACAAAATGTTGTTGGGTAGCTTTAGTTGCATTTAGATAGCTTGGTGCTGAAGGCTGAGAGGATGCTCTGATATATCCAAGACCTGTATTTACAAGATGAGAGCATTGTACCTTGATAATTTCATCTAAGGTTTCAGATCCTTTAGCAAATCTAAGATTTAAAGTTTTCACTTTCTCAATTTCCTTTCTTAGACTTACTATTTCACATTCTAATTTCTCATTGTGCTTCTCCTTTTCTATAAGCTGATTCTTTAGAGTATCTATGGAAATTTTATTTTCTTCCAAACATATTTTGAGTTGATTTATTTCTTCAAGAAAATCATTTTCTTCTCATGCATTCATAAAGGTATCTTTAGCCTTACTAGAGTCTTTTTTAGAAGCCATGAGCAGTCTAATATCTTGATCAGATTCTAATTCTTCACTATTTGATAGACCATCACTATCTTCATGAGTATAATAGCTTTTTCTATTGATAAACCATTTCTTATTTCCTTTTTCTACTTCCTTTCCCTTTTCATGATTATCTTTATGGGTACATTTAGCAGCATAATTAACAACTCTTCCAAAAGCAAAACATTTAAAATGAAGCTTACCTCTTAACCTTCTAGTGCCAAGTTGTAGCTTCTTTACAAAATTTATCTCATCTTCTTCCTAAAAATACCCCGATCCTTCTTTTTCTTCTACTTCCTTTCCTTTTGCAGCAGCTCTAAAGATAACTTCTTTGACTTCAGATGGACCTCCTTTCCTCATTTCACATGTAGTTAGAATCCCATGAAGTTGAACAATTGTAAGAGTTTGTAGATCCCGCTTCTCTTCAATAGCTGACACTTTTGACTCGAATTTGGGAGTTAGAGATATTAAAACCTTTTCTACTAGAGTATTGGCAGTTATGGTTTCTCCCAGATTTCTCATATAGTTTACAATATCATCTAGATGTAAAATGAAATTAGCAATGCTTTCCTCATTATGCATTCTGAGTTTTTCATATTGTATTGTGAGAGTTTGGAGTTTAGCACTTTTCACCTTGGCATTACCTTCATAGCTAGCAATTATTTTTTCCCATATCTCCTTTTCTGTATTCAACTACATGAAATTGACAAATTTTGATTCAGTCAAACTTCCGAATAATTCATTTACCACCTTTGCATTGGTTTTATAGTTCTTTCTTGCTGCTGGATATGTTGGAACTGAAGTTGGATATTGATAACCTCCTTCAACTATTTACAATAATCACAATATTTTACTTTTCTCTTACTTATTTCTATACGCGACTTTTATTAACCCAAGCGTATATACGCGGATACACTAACAAAAGCTTGCGTATACTGAAATAAATTTATTGTTTGAAGAACTTTCAGAAACATTATTTAACCCAACTTATCATTTTACATCAGATAGTTAAGAATTAAATATGTGTAGTAATAACATAATAAATCATCACACAATAACATCACACATGAACACCAAGATTTAAGGTGGAAACCCAATTCGGGAGAAAACCACCACTGTTATCATCTCTGTCTTCAATATTTATTAAATGGAAAACTACTTACAATATTGTACTAATGCGGACTCATATCAATACGCAAGAATCTACCTTAGGGAAAATTATGGGGGCTAATATTCATAGGTGGGCTAATTTTCCATGCTTTTTCCAAAAAAAATATTCGCCAATTTCCATTTTCTTGAAAATTGATTCGCAAAAATTTTATAGTATAAAATTATTTTACCCGAAAAATTGCCAACATTTCATATATACTAATATAAAATAATTATAAACCTAAATAGTTTTATAAAATATCATAAAATTTTTTGCAATTTACATATTGGGGACAAGTAAGATTCGCCAATATTTTAAACTTTAAGATAAACTTCCATCCTTAAAATTTTCCCTGATCTACCTGCAAAATGCTGCAACCTTCTCACGTTATCCAACTGCTACTGGAAGGGAGCTCCAACCCCATGATCTCGTTTACCAGCCACTACTGGAAGGGAGCTTCAACCCCTTGATTAGAACATCTTCTTCTACTGGCAGGAAGCTTCTACTTCCACACTGAAGGCTTCAACCCTCAGAACCATTGCAGACCACGTTTCATCAATTTTCAAACTGGATCCCATAGCTTCAACACAAATCATCATAAAGATCATCAGTAATATACTTAACCCAAACTTCAATCAGAAAAGGGAGATCACTGTAACCAAAACACAGTAATAACCCAAATTTCAGAATCAGTATGTAGAATCAATCTCAACCCTGATCATTCGTTATCTTAAAATACATACTCTACTTCACTTTACTGATCCCATGTGTATACACGCTTTCCTTCACACCAAATTGCGTATAGATCTAAGAATAGTGAATTTACAGAATATGATCAATCTGAGAACCAAATATGAGGATTTCAGTAAGATATCTTTTCAGTATTGCAGATCCCTTAATTAGTCAATCATCATTAAACATATTTACTCACTCATTGATCAGATTTGTACATATTCAACTTAGAAGCATATACAATATTCAAACAACCCATATCTACATCAATAATTCATTGACAGACAACAAAAATACAACAGTAATAAACAGATAACCTCTCTAGCAAGTTTCATAAAACCCCGAATTCCATATGCACTTTGGATGAGACAAAGCCACGTGTATATGCGCTTTCACTATAACGAACTAGCGGATAGATCTGAAAATGTTATTACTATAGAAAGATGTAGATCTATAAAATTATCCAAATTTATTTACTTCACTTCAACAAACATGCGCTAGGTCACAGAGCCAAACATCTCATCATTAGATCATGCAAGTACATAGTCATTTTAGGTCTAGAGATCTTGATCCATCATTGTATCTAAGGGTGCATCATAGATTTAGTTGTTCCAGTAAAAAAAAGCTCATCCGATGCAGATATACTTCAGAGAGAAGTATTCGGTAACAACCCTTACACATGCACACCTTGCACTATGATCTTCTTCTCCTTATATAGATTTATATTTTAACAATACCATGATCCAAAACCACACAACCGTCGATGGTATACTTGGACGGAATCAAATAGACAATACGATGATCAATATTTTGGGCTAATACCATGGTAATGCCCCTTGGTATCATAATTTTAGAGTGCAAAAGGTATATGCGACTTGGCTTCTTCATACCCGCGTGTATATGCGACTTCTCTTCATAAAAATAGTGTATATACTAATTCTGGATGTATATGCGGGTTTCCTGTATGCCAAGTAGCGTATACATTACCTTCATATGTGGGTTGCCTTCATCAAACCTACGTATAAATTGAGAAATATTTCCTATTTCATTTTTCTGGTACTTACTGGAATTCCTTTCTCTGTCACATCTGAACTGACCTGTAGAAACATCATTTTTACATTTTTAACAAATAGGTTGCTATCAAAAGGCAACTCATCAAGTAGTTTTCCATCAAGGACAACTTCATCAAGTAGGTTTCCATCCAGGACAACCTATTGCATCATATTGCCAGCAGGCCATTCTGTCGTTAATCTGAGAAAATAATCCTCCATCACTAAGTATGGTAACTCGTACCAGACTCCCTCCACAATGCCTTTCATGCAGATGTGTATGTTGTGGAATGTAGCCTTGAATTCAACTACCATCTTATAATAATCATATAGCGTGGGTGACAATCACATATTTGACAGGACATCTTGATAAAGAGTGGCATCATAAAGAACCCAAAACATTTTATTCTCCTTGGTGCACACTGGATCTAAATAATTCCATAAAGTGGCATTGCGCGCAACCTCTCACATCATAGGCTCAATCTTCAAAAACTGAATTTCCTTGGGGGTCTTCCACCCAATAAGCACGATTAACAACAAAAACCAATCATAATGGAGTTGTTTTCCCTCCTCATGTGCTTCGTGCACATTTTCTAGGAATTCCTTGCATAGATAGCTAGACCAGTTGTCGATAACACCCTTCTTGCACTGTCTTGCGAGAGAAATTCTGTGCGTAGGCACCTCCTTTTTTATACACTTGTGCATCATCTTGAAGGCTATTGTATCCCCTAGAGATAGCCTTGAGTTGCAAAATACCAGTGCTTATGACATCTTAAAAATTAGAGGTTTAGACGTATAAAAGTATATGGATGCCTCTAACAGAATATGTATTAAGAGAAGTAATGGTTTTGGTGGTTCAGGAATGGAGAAGATATCGAAGTCTAATTCATGTGAATTCCATATAATATGAGAGGGATTAGGAGGCTGTGAGGCTTAAAATATTTCAAATGGGCCAGGTATAAAACAATGAGCTGAAGATTTTGAAAATATGTGGAGGCGTTGAGAAAGAACAGAGAAGGAACCCATAAGAGACAGGCTTAAGAGGATTAAGAATCTATCTCCCATGAACTCAGAGGAAGCGGATATGAATGAGATATGGACAATAACATAGATTCGTGGAGTGCAAATTAATGGAGTACAAAAAGCTTAATACATGAGCGTTATATAGACATGAATTCATGAATAAAATTGCAGACCACCGGAAGCTACATTACACAAATCATCAAAGCATCAGAGCATGAAATATGATTATAAATAAAAAGGATATTACTAATAAACAAAGAGAAATAGATACATTCTACTCATTCATCCATCTGGAATCCAAATAAATAGTGTTGTATCATATTAAGTTCAAACAACTCTCCCAAATATGTATCTCAGAGCACAGGGAGCACAATCATACAGAACTACAACAAACTTCTCCAAAATTTTAGAACCTTTTCTTCATCTCTAAACCCCCTACATATAGATTTCCTCTGGAAGTTTATGATCAAACCAAATTCTGATGATCGATCCACACATGTGATATCAAATAACTAGCGAAGCGTGCTTCAAGAAATCACTCCCATCAACAGAAAATCAAAACAAAATCAGGTGAAAATGAGATCCCACTAGCAAAACATCATAATCAAAATAGTAAAAGAAGCTGCATAGTTGGCCAAAAATTCCTAGTCATGGAATCTTCATATGGTGTGGAGAGGAGGAGCCGTGAACATCTGGGTAGTCGATTTTCCATCACATGATTCCATCTGTTGTGGAAGGCCTCCAGTCTCTAATTATCATGATTCGTTTAAACCATAATGAAATGGCCAATTGTGCTCCACATACCTCACTCTTTCGTGGATATTTCCTGGATCAACTGAATAAACCATGCCTTTTTTGTTCTACCAAAATCCCATGCTTGTACTGTAGATGAAGGGGCGAGATGTGGGAGTGATGGTGAAGCCTAAAGTGGGGGTTGGAGGCACTAAAACATGGTAGGATAGTTTAACACTGCAAGGAATAGGAAAAAGGCCATGCGAGGGTTTTGATGACATGGTGCGGAGGTGGGGCCCAAATCCATATCGTAAATCACAAATCAGAAGCCTTTGTTATAAACAACGGGAGGTAAGTGATAAGATATGTGATGGGCAAAGCACGATGGTGGGGAAGGTGACATGGGATGAATATGGGGCCGCCCGCACATCACAAATGGCAAGCGGGAGCATTTAGTTATAAGGAGAAGAGGGTAAGTACTATGTTTTGTGAAGTGCGAAGTGTTGGGAGGTAAATGTTAAAAGTTGTGGTGAGTGATATGCGATGAATGGAAGTGATGTGGTGGAGCTGGGACCACCCACAAAATCGCAGTCAAGGAGGTTTTCATATAAGGAGTGGGGGTAAGATTTATGACTTGTGATGGGTGATGCGTGATGAGAGGAGGATGTCGTGGTAAGGAAGTGGGCTTGCCCACAGACCGCAATCCGCAAGATTTTCATGGAAGCAGCAAAGGGGAAAGGTTATATTCTATGGAGTGAAAAATGTGATGAGTGGAGAGGTTGGATGTGCGAAAAGGTAATTGAGTGTTGATAAAGGTTTTGAATGGAAAGGAGTGTATTTTTTACAATAAAGGCTTGAATGGGAATGCGGGTCCCTTTATATCCCATCGGTGGAGTTATAAATGGAAAATGGTGTTATGAATGATTTTGCGGTCTTGCGATGTGGGGAGGTAAGGATGGTGTAAGGTGCGGTCTATGCCATATATATATATATATATATATATATATATATATAACTGGGGAGGAGTCAGAATAAAGAAATAAAGGCAGATCAGAATGGAATGAAGGATAAAAGAGGGTAAAGGAAGGTAAAGAGGATAAATGAGATGAGTGAGGGTAGAAATGAAGTTTGCTCACCATTACACCTTATCAGCAACACTTTCCCCTTTCTATTGATCTGAAAGGGAGATTGATTCCTTTGAAGCTATTTGACAGTCGGTATTTCCCTTCCTTTCTCCTTCTCCACTTTGTGTGCAGTCATAGGCCAACATTGGATCCATCTAGAGACAACGTATTGTTCACAGTGCGTTGATAAGTTTCAGACCTGAAGGCCTATGATTTATTGGGCTCATGGAGTTGCAAATGCATACTGTAAGCCTGAATCAAAACTACAACTGAGTTTTTCACTGCCAACTATCAAAATGAATATCACTGCCACACCCTAAAAATCTTGAATGTTGAAAGCTAAACTATGTTGAAATTGGGAAGATTCTCATAGTACTGAGCTTATTGGCACTCCTACCTACAACTAGTCTAATAAAAAATTATCCCATCAAATAATAATCAGACTTCCAATGTAACCAGTCAAGCAAATGAGTGCTTAACTGAAATTGACATCCCATTCCTGTAGGTAGAGAAATGGGTTTAAAACATGGCAACTTATCTCTTCAACTGAATTTCATAGCTCCATTGATGAACCTGACAAATTATTCCTTCACTAATGGTTTTAATATACTAACCAAAGGATCATGGTAAACATGCAATATGAGTTTTTCTGGAGGATTTGTAACAACAAAACAAACATCATTCCAAATTGCTGCTTCGCTTCTGTGTTGCCGTTGATTGCATTCAAACAACAAGGAGGACTCTTGTTTCTTCTCCTCTTCCATTATAATCAACTTATTTGTGTGCTCTTCATCATTTCCTTTGTCATATGGAGGCTTGCAGGGGAGCTGCAAACTCTCAATCATCTTTGGTAAAGGATCATGACTAAGAAAAATATGTTGTGTTTCCTCCTTAACATCCCAAGAAGAACTTAATGGTGAAGGAATTTTATGATTTTATTCATACTCAAAAAGAATATTTGAGTGGTGTTTAATCAGAAAACCTGATTGGTCTTCTTTTGGAAAGATTTCGTGACATTCATTGGGCACACTTGATTGGTTTTCAATCTCTGAATACAACACTACTGGCTTAAGGTACTCTTGTGGATCTAAAGAACTAAGATTTTCTACCTCTATTTCCATATCGCCAGACTATTACTGATTTTTAGTGTTTTCCTCTGGGAAATATTCCATCTCATCCCCTTCTATATTGAGGGTAATCTCACCTCCCTCTTCTTTAGGATAGGCTAGAAAATGGTTTTATACATTCGGTCCAAAAACCACCATGGGTTATTATTCTTGGATATTGAAGGCTATATGACCTTTTTCTATAATGGCTTCTTCAGACTGCTCTTTAGGAGGGTTGGGAAGTTTCAAGGGTATATATGAGGGCTTCTTATATTTAGGTGGATCAGCTTCTTGCTTTGTGGAATAGGATGCAATGGCCTTATGAGGGGCTGATTCTTGTGATGGCTTCTTCCCTTTACTACTAGGACTGCGAGGTGTTTTTTCTCTTGATATCGATTCTTCATTTTGTTGTTGCCCTTGGGTTCTCTTTTTGGAGGACCTGAAGTCATATTTCTCATGGAGTTGGGCTTGCATGAAATCCACAAAATTCCTGCTATAACTTTCAATCTCTTGATCTTCTTGAGGGACTTCCTCTTCTTCTTGTTCCCCTTCCAGGATGGGTTCACCCTCCTCATGATCAAAGTCGGTGAGGAATTGCTCTTCTTGGTTGTCTCTGACTTCCTCGGCCCACTACAACAGTTGCAGAGGGGGCCTCCAATGTTAGTCATCAGTAATTTTTGCTATCTGTAGATGACTTATTATCATTTCTATATTTCTAAAAACAAGATGCCTGAATATTGTGAGTTTTAGAAATCTCACTGCCTTCATTATCCTTATACCAATTTTTTCACTATTCTACTATTTTGTCATACCATGGTTAACCTACAACTCCTAAAATACCCCTCATGGGCTTATGCCACTCGTCTATATCCTATCTTCCCACCTATAACCTCAGTACTCTATTTTTCCTTTTCCTATCACTCCACTTCTCATCTAGGGTTACCAATCAACCTTTCCTTCCATGTTCACCAGGTTCCTCAAGCATTGATAGTCTCAAAACTATCTCTATAGGCTCTTTAGATAAATCAAGTACATTGAATTTTGGATCTTCAATACATCAATTTTTCAAAAACTTTGTTTTTACACTTGAAGACCCCAAACCAAGTTTCAATCAAAAACCAGGTCAAAGGATCCTCCCACTAGGTCATTAGGGTTTTATAGGTTGTAGGGTCATCATTAGCGTTTTAAGCTTTGTTTTTCGTGTTCTATTAGCTAGCTCAAATGTAAAACAAGATCAGCACATGATTTTCCAAGAAAGATCAGAAAATATCCTAAGAATACCACTCTATCAATTTCAAGTTCTGAAAGAGACAAATGAGAATTTTGTAATTTCTGCAGGAGTGTTAAAATGACCATCAGCAGAAAATTGGTAAGATAAGAGGCCTTCTCCAAAATGAAGACATTCACAACAAAGAGAGAGGAATAAATTTGTGTTCAAGAAGAATCAGGGTTTCTAAGCTTGATTGGGCCAACAGTGTACCAAGCAGGGATCCAATGCAGCAAATCACATGAAGGGGGCACACCAAGAAAACAAAAAATGAAAAGATGTTTTTTTAGAAATTATAAATAAAATAGGGAAAAAGGTGAGGTGAACTGAATATAAATTAATCAACTTGAAAGGGTTATAGATAACTTAGAATACGACATTGATAATTGTTCTCAAGCATCCCAAAAACCTAGGGTTTTGGTGAGATGATAAGAGAAGGTGAAGGGGCATGTTGGATCTCCATGATGACAGCAAAAGGAATATTTGAAAGGGATATTGTGTATATCTTCCCAAAGTTGCCAAGGTGAAATGCTTCACTGTCTCAAAGAAACAAGGATGTGAAGAGTATCAGTAAGAAAGGTGAAGCCAAAGTTTTCAGTCACCTACCAAGCACAAGACACTTTCAGTTTCAAGGTAAGGAAAAAAAAAATTCTGAAGATGTCACTGTGTGCGAAGATCCCCAAACTTGTCCAAAGAAATTTTTGTCATGTCAAATGAACAAAAGAAGGTTTGAGCTCCATGGTGCAGGTAAAATAAGTTTTTGAAGTTGATATATGGAAGCATCCTAGAAGTTTCCAAGCTCAACCTATCATGCCTCAACTATAAGTGAGAGAGGTGAAATCACTATTTTCAAGGCACCTGCAAATCAAAAGTGGCCAAAGGGTAAAACATGATGAGAATTTCATAATATAGGAAAGAGAGGGTTTTAAGGGTACTTCCATAAAACATCTTCTCATAGGTGTTTTAATGATATTTTCATGCCAAAAGAGGCTAGGAAGAGGTCAGGCTCATCATCTTACCCAGCCTATAGAGAAAATAGTGTAAAAGGTTTTTAGTGAGAAAATGTGAGAAAAACAAGTTGATATTATAATGAAAAGCATAAAAAGCTCTGAAAATGCCACTATGTGCAGCCCTCTCTAAAAAATTTCCAAAACTGAAGATGTCAACTATCAGGGTGTAAAAAGAAAGCCATTTCATTGATTTTATCACCTGCAAGCAAGAAATCAAAGAAATATCAGTAAAAAGGGAAAAAGAGTAAAAGCATGAGAAAATTTGGATTCATGGTTAAAATTAAAGTTCCAAGGGCTATATAAACTCTTCTGTAATGTTCCTAATTAGCCCAAGCTAATTGGAACATTTCATTTTGTCTTAATTTTATGTACTAATGAATAAAATGGAAAGGAGGACATGAAAAACTCCTAAACTCAAGAATAAATCGGTGCCTATGTGAAAAGAGGCATATTTGAGCTACTTGAATAAAAAATTACAGGTGTAAAAGGGTCAAGACCACCAAAGGAGATCCTATTTGACCAAGTCAACCAGCGCTATCTAGGTTCATTGAACCTCCTTGCTGGACTGCGTTGTTCTAGAAGGGGTTACCAAATGTGAAAGGGGCCAAATAGATGAAGTGTTTTAGGGTTTTCCAAGAGACCCTAATGTTATAAAAAGGAGGAGAAGGCACATGAAGGGGTTGTTGAAGATTTGTGGTTGCTTGAGCAACTCGAGTTCTCTTGGCTGGTTAGCCAAAGAGAGGAGGGTCTCCTGTTTAGGAATCCTCTCTCCTTCCATGGAGTAGCTCTTTGGAGGAGGATGTGCTACATTTCTCCACTATCCAACATTTTTTCCAAGCTACATATCCATTAGTAGCACTTTTCCTATTGAGGGTTTTGCAGCTGCTGTGAAGTTGCAGCAAGTGGTGAATTAGATCTGCAAGATCTAGTTGTTTTGGAGGAGATTTATCTCAGGGAGTGTATCTTGTGAACACCCGGAAGAGGATCTCACTCTTGTATCTCGATTTCAGATCTATACATTTCATCTATTTTCATATTTGGTTCAAGCTAAAATGCTTCCCCTTTGGGTACTACGTTATTTCATGTGTTGCTGCAAGTATTATTTGATTTTCCTTTTGTAATAGATCTCAGATGATTGAGGCTTGCCTCTCATCTTGAAGATTCACATTGTAGCTTGCTGATATCTATTGCTCAGATCTGATATGTATTTTAATAAAAATCATCTTCAGCTATTTCTGGAAGTTTCTGTAGTTCCATGTATAGAAAGTCAGATCTACAATTTCTAGTGCATTATTTTGTTAAAACCCCAAAGGGGACTTGTAAAAGAGGTTGAGTAGTTTCCAGATCTGGTATGGATCTGATGTTACAGCCATAGATCAGCCATAGATCTGATTTCCATTATTCAAATGTTGAAGCACACATAGAGGGACGCAGTCCATTCATTTCTGCAATTTTATAAATGTCGGAGCTGTCTTTTCTGAAGAATTTCTGCTATATTGTTCATGCGATTTGTTGTATATTGAAGGGAGGATCATTCATGTTTCTATTTTGATGTAAATTTCTGTACTTTGGACATTTAAAACTGACCTCCTCTAATTATTTGGCAAAACTGCGCAATTCTTGTTGCTGGGTTTCCTTGTTGCAGCAGCTCTTCTCTTCAGCTGATTTTTAGCTAGTCAGCTTCGTGGGAGATATGTTTAAGGGTCTTAAACTCATTTTTTTTTCCTAAAATTCATCACATAAGTCCCACATAGCCTAATCTAGGGGAAACAAGCCCTGACCTACGTTATTATTGCACCCAATTTCTTATACAACATTCTCACTGAGCCTCTTGCTCAATTTTCTGAAGTAGAAATCTCCCGCTCCTTGCTTGTTTGGTTTTTGCTCCTCTTTTGGATCCCTTATTTAGATTTGAAGATATAAGAATCCCAAGGGCTGAAAACTCCATTTGGAGTGTGTTATTTCCACCCTTTCTGTGTTTCACCAATCTTCTATAGACAGAGTTTCGAATGGGCCAGGAAGCCTTTGGTTTTCACCCTCTCTTTAGAGGTGATATAACCAGTAAATGCCCAACCAGTCTATCTCTGGTTTAGATCTATTGGTGTGATTTCATATTTCTGTGATTCCATAGTGCAATATCTTAAGATACTCCCTACTAAGCTTATTTTTCCCCATTCGGAACATCACATCTTCTAAAACTTCAAAAACTCTTTCCTCACTTGCAAATATCATCAAAGGCATCCATGAGGAAAACTGTCAAGTTTCTAAGGAAATCCAGGGAAATTTACCCGGTGCTACATGTTCAAGGCGACGTTGTGCATTCATATTTGGGCGCTATTCCCTTGGAGTTTTTAACCATGAAAATTAACACAGCATTGCGCGCCTATGTGCACACACTGCGCCCTTGTTTGAATGTTGCGTGTTCACTCGAAAGACCGATAGGCCCGACAGAAAATTAGCACACGCTGTGCGTTCAGCCACACGACTGGATGTTTAGCCCGTGCATGGCACTGCGTCTTTTCCGACCACTGCACGTTCAGACCGACCCGACCGTTGCGTGTTCAACCACCCGACGGCATGTTCATGCACTCTGCGTTTGGCCAGGAGGGCCTCTGCACTAGTTCAAACCCTCAAATCCACTCAAAAACACCTCCAATCTGCCAACAAATGTTTTCAAGCATCCTCAAGAGGTAATTGCATCTCATCAAGCCCTCTCCAAGTTTTTTATCATCATTTGCTCAAAGGAGTCAATACCTAAGGAGGAAACCCTAATTTTTATACTTAAACACCATTGTTTCAAAGACACTCATTCACCTATCTGCAAGAGAATGTAAATAAAACATAGAGAGTGCCTTATTGATAATTTTCTCATTAATCTATCATTTTGCTTCACCCTCATTCACTCATCCCTCATTTGTATAAATTTTCATTTTTCACCATCACTCCCTTTCCCTTTTTCCAAATCAATTTCAAAAACAGAGCTAGGGTTTCAAAGCAGCAGGTGTCAGAATGTCAAGAGAAGGAGGAAATTGTAGTGAATAAGAAATCCAAGTGCCTAGGAGGCATCAACAAAGAGGGGGGAGGGTTTATAGGTTTGAGCCTCAAAATATAATGGAACTTAATGCCTCTCCTATGACTATCACATGTTTCCAAAATGTGGGGTGCTTTCATTTTTGTGAAAGATTACAATAGGTACAAAGTCACCCTGAGCTCACTAGGCTCTTCATGCTTAACCTACATGAGAAACAAGAAAATCTTGTAGGGGTAAAATTTGAGATGTCATCAAATTCCATTGCTATTTCCACTGGAATACTGTAATATTCTCAATTTTCACATCATATTTGGAATATTAGAGTTCTTTAGTTTCTTAATAAATTAAGTAAATAAAAGTGTGGAGGGACCCACAAACCTCAAAGATGAATAAAATCCAAATTTAATGTGTGTATGTGGATATTCTAGATCTAGATATAAAATCATGGAGTAGTGGAGAAGCTCCATTAATGGAGATCATGTCTCATTTATGAGATAGATTGTGGAGGATGAAACAGTCAAATAAGATCATGGATCTTAAATATAGAATCATGAGGATCTTTGATAAGGTAAACTAAGATCATAGTGCATTCAAATAAGATCATGAAGCACTTATGATAAGATAGTGGAGGAAGTGGTGTATTTAATGCACATATGATGGAGAGGGTGATCACCCCATCTGAACTTGATGGAGGATAGGAGGTCTGTTAGGGTCCCATGATTTAGCATATTGGATAACCAAATGACAGGGTAACATCAGACCAATCTTTGGAGTTCTAGGACCAAGCCTTCCTGGACTCAGAGAGGGCTCTCTCTATTGTGCAAAGGATGTGAGCTTGTTCGCTTCGGATGATTGATTTTAGGCTAGTTGTTAAGTGTAGGTTTATTTGTTTGTTTTGGGTTGAGGTAAGATGATCAAGTAGGATAGATGGAATGAGAGAATATCAATTCAATAGGGCTATGGGGTTAGATGAAGTTTAGGGTGTCTAAATGATGAAGCAGAGTGTATTGCAGGGCCGATTTAGACAGGTGAGTGGATCTTTAAAGTGATGTATGATGGTGTAACGAACATTAAGTTTTGTGAAAAGACTAAGAGGTCTTATACATCTATAATTTGAAGAAATAACTCATGAGGTTGGGAAACCCATTAATCTCTATGAACAATACTCAAACTGATAAACATACAAGATGAACAATCCAGTGGTACATAGAAGCTTTAGAACTCCTAACTTTAGAAATCCACCTTCAAATTTTTGGGAAAACACATAAGATAAATAATAAATTGAATATATGGAGAGGGAAATCTTAAAAAACATATATCAAACTATTGGGAACTCTGAAACAAGTTGATGAGCATGTGAAAAGGGCAATATCAAAACAAGACCTCTTTGTATTAACGCAATCAATTAGTATTCCATAAAAAAGCTTCACAATAAGTTTTTGAAAACTTTAAATAAGAAGGGAATACCATGAATCATATTTATAAGCTAACATACTGATCATTCATAAAAGAAAGAACAAGTTTTAGTGGGCCTAAGGAGCAGCCAAGAATTCCTTAAGATGAACTAAAAGAAGAAAACATCAAAACTATAACATGTAGGAGGTTTGGGGTGCTTCCATGAGAATATCTCAACCTATACTTTTCTGATCTATAGAAAACAAGTAGACTGAAACAAAATGAGGAAAATAAAACACTAACAAGTTAGAAAAAAATCACCATTCACCAAGCTATGGAATCTTGCAAGTAAGCTTCTCCAACATCAAGCCACACAAGTCATTCATTCACTTCATAAAACCAAATATATTCTCCAAGCTCATAAACCATGTATTGCTCTATAATGCATCAAGTACCAATTATTTACAATGAATCCTCATGGCTTATATAACAAGTAAGGAGGAATAGAGATCACTAGAGAATCTAGAAGCCTATTGGCCAAAAGCAAATATCCTAACTTGTCCTTGAGACCTTTCAAGGTCCAAGGCACAAAATATCTTCCAAAATATCTTTTCCGGACTAAAGTAGCAAAAAAATTGACTTTTAGGCTCTGACATACATGAGGAGACTTACCTAACGCACATTTTCTCAGTTACACACAGGAATGCAACATACTGTCTCAAAAACTTGAAGATTTTCCAAGAGCGCAACACCAAAAAATGTATTTTTGTAACAAAGTTTTGGAGGCCTTCCCAATGTCAGAAAAGGCTCTGTGATGGCTTGTTAGAAAGCTGTGGATGTATAATTTCAAAATATATCTTTGTTTCCTAAAAATCACCTCTAAAAGTTTCCCAAAAAGTGGAAAAAGTCAAAGCTTCCAGGAGAACAACACCTTCTCAAAAAAGAGGGCAGAAAGGTGAAAAATTGGGTCTTTTTTACCCTTTTGGGGGACCAAAACAACTCAATTTGAGCTGAAATTTGGTGAGAATAATCCTCTCATGATAAGGAATCCAAAAATGTAAGCTGATCTATCTAAAATTGCCCTAGGAAAAAGCGTAGCACCCAGGGTGTTGTGTTCCTAGGTTTAAAATTTTACAAGAAAAAAAAACTTGTTCAATTTTACTCAAATTTGGTGAATGGGTCCCACAAGGGTCCTTAGAGAACTGCAGTGAAGCTTGAGCCAAAATTCCAAGCCTAGCTTGGTCCTTTTCATAATTTGGCACTGGGCCCTCCCTTTGGGAATTTTTGAGCATTTTCCTTGCAAATTGATTTCTCTTTTTGTAGTGCTCAACAATATTTCTCTGTAAACCCAAATTTTTGTTGGCCTTCTCTAATTTAGCCTCTAAATGTATATTTTCCCTTTCAAGCCATGATTCTTTGTTATGCTCAATTTCCAAGGCAAGGAGCTCGGTGAGAGGAAATTTTTGGGCTTGGGTTGATTCTTCCTCTTTCTGTTTTTCCAAATCTTTACTAAGACCCATAGTCCTAGGTCTCCTTCTTCTTTGACCCTCTTCATCACTGCTCTCCTCATAAGCACCCATGTACTCCTGCAATTTCACTTGCGATCTTTGAGCCTCTCTCTTGTATTTGAGTGCCCATGCTTCATAAATGGCTTGCTGGCCACTCATTTGGTTGTTTTGCATCTCTAGGAAATGAATAAGATATTTTGACCTTTCCAGCTCAACCTCCAAGTCTCTGATTTGTGCATTCCGGTCCTGCAGGAGAGAATTAACTATCCTTGTTTCATTTTCCTCATCACTATCTATGTGAATGAGTTCAAATTCCCTCTCTTCCTCATGATTTCTTTCCTCTTCTTCCATTTTTTTCTTTCTTTTTTCCTTTATTGGCTTTTTACCATTTTCCTTCATTTTCTTTTTACCCTTGTTCTTCATTTGTTGTTTACCCTTGCTCTTCATTGGTTTGGTGATTTTGTCCTTCACTGGTTTTGAGGAGGAGCGTATGGCCCCTTTCCTTTTGGAGGAAATAAATGCATGCCTCCTTCCCCTCTAATAAGTGATGGTGAAAGTTTCCATAAACTCTGAGAGGTTGCCTCTGTTTCTATGTCTTTAGAGCCTTCTTCTTCATTATGAGACCCATTTCTTTGGCTCCCTTGACCATCATCTGTATCACTGCTTCCACCTCTGTTTTCTTCTTCATCTACATCTTCATCCCTGCTACTGCTTTCACTATTTTGCTCTTGGCCATTTTTTCTTTATTCTAGGCCATATCCCTCTTCTTCATTTTCTTCTTCATCTTCATTTTCTCCCTTATATTCATCACCTTTTCCCTTATCTTCATTATCCCCTCCCTCATCTTTTTGTTCATGATCATCACTCTCTCCTTCATATTCATCATTTTCTCCCTCATCTTCATCATATTCTCCCTCATCTTCATCGTCTTCTCCCTCATCTTCATCATCCTCTCCCTTAATATCTTCATCTTCAAGGCCATCACTGCTTTCTTCAAGGCCCCCACTGTTTTCTTCAAGGCCATCATTGATTTATTCATGATCAGATTTTTTAGGAGAAGGAAAATGAGGAGGGTCTGTTTGAGGGAATAATTTACGTGAAGAAGATGAGCCAAGGTTAGTGGATGGTGATGGAGGCGAGTGAGGAGGATTTAGAGATGATGATGGCCTACTTTGCAGAGGGATGGACTGTGGAGTTGTGAAATCATCATGGGCGATAAAAACCTCCCAGGGAATGCCTTGTTGTTTCAGCTGGTATGAGACAATTACTTTGATGCGGGAATGGTGAAAGAGGCTTGACATTTGTAGGGATGGAGGCCTTTTTTGCATGATGGAGGACATTTTCTCAATAATTTTGCGAAGGTAGTAGGGCATGTGTAGTAGCTTGGTTTTGGTGAAATGCATGAGGAGTCTAATATGATAGGAATAGACTCTGGAGAAACTACCTTCAAAGGTTAATTATTTCATGATAATATTCATGAGGAGGGCATATCTATCCAATAGATGATAAAAAGGGAAAATAGTTTTATAGTCAGCTTGACAACTAGGGTTTAGGAATGGATGATAATGGCTTAAGTCAAGATGTTGTTGTTTAAACCACCTTTCTCCTATGCCAAGTATTCCAGTGGCCTCAGAGATGGCCCTGGTGGTTAACTCAAATCTTACCCCTGCTATATGTACTTTATGCCTGTGAAGCCTCAAGGTGAATAACTTGGTCAACTAAGGGTGAATTTTGATTTCTTGCACTTTGTTATAGAACTCAAAGCACCCTAACTCTCAGAAACAGGAAATAATAGAAGGAGAGGCTATCAGTTCTTCGATGTTTATAGGTTCAAACCTATTTGGCTTCCCTCCCTTTTTCTATTGTTTTCTTCTTCTTTGAGCCTCATTATTTAGGTCAACACTCTCCTCTTCAGACATGGTGTTTTCTTCACCCATTCCTCCAACTCTTTAAACAGAAAGGATTTTTTCTTGTGAAATAATGGGGAAAAGGGTTTTAGGAGATGATGAGCTTTTAAACAAGGTTAGGATACTTAGCAAAAGGTAGGTTAAGCTTCCTTTTCAATTTTTCTTCAAGATTTCTTTGACACCAATTTGGATCTACTTAGTGCCCTTATCAGTTATAAAATTTATGAAGAGGTGATAATTTAGGGAAAATACCTCTTAAAATTGTCTTCCATGGCAAAAATATGTCATTTCTGAGCTCTCTAGGAAGTTTGGGCACCTCTGCCCGCTTTTTGGGCGATGTTGCATTTTTATGCCAGGAGCACAGTGCCCTGGGCAAGCCTGAATGCAATTCTATTCAGCGTTGCACGCCCGTGGCAGGAGCATAGCGTCATTGACCCGGGCGGGTCTGCAAGCATCTTCGGGTGGTAGAGGTAGTGGTGAACGAGTAGCATAGTTGGCGGGCAGGAGTGCACATTGATTGGTTGGTTACTCTGCATGCTGGGAGAGACTAGAAGAGCACAACACCCACCTACAGGCACGCAACACTCAGAAGGAAATTACACTGGCGGCAGCTACAGGCACGTAGCATCCACCTACAGGAGCAGAACACTAAGGGAATTTTGCCTGAGGATGCATGTAGAAGCCGAAAATTTGTGCTCTGTCTTTGTAAAAGGTTAAATTAAGGGGGAAAAGAGTTGTTGTAGTATTAATAACCCTTTTTCGAAATAATTAACTTTAAAAAACCTCATTCTTAAGTCCCCTTTGCACCTTTTTTATTTTTCTTCTTTCTTTTTGCCAATGCCTCTGACTGCCTTTTCAGTCTTTTAACCACTATCTTCTTTAGCACTTGGGCAATTGGTTAGGCTCATGATGGCTCATGCTTGTTGTGAACATCTCATTCTTTGACCCTTTTTGGACTTCAGATCTCATCTTTTGATTCAGTGGAGTTTGTGCCCTTTTTACCCAATCTTAGAAGACATTTTAGGAATTCCTTTTTACACCCTCTGCTGTTGATGAAGGAGGTGCTTATTTCCACTTATCATGTCTATTTTCTCATTATCCCAATTTTGAGCTTTTATGGATATCCAGTAAGAATAACAAGGCTGTCTTCAGATTTTTTCATTTAAAAGGAAATATATATTTTAATTCACTTCTAATGCCCAATAAAGTCTGAAATGCTTATTTGGAGGGTTGGAGGAAATATTTAGCCTTTGTAGCCCAAATAATTTTTCACTGTTTGGTCACAATAGTCATATATTTGCATTTCAACCAAAACACATTGACTGCTTTCTTCATGAGTGTGATTGTATTTATTGATGTTGATCTTAATATTTACCTTTACATGATGGCTCATCTGATAAATTTTTTGGTCTTCTTGCAGGAATGTGGCAAAGGGAAACTGTCCCTTTACCAGCTTCATGATTGAGGCCAAAATCTTTTCCAATGATCTCTTTGTTGTAATGCACCATGTTGCTCCTATGCCACTATCCTTTTGAAATTTACATAGGCCTTTTGATGAGCCGTACTTTTACCACTTGTTATTGCCTAAATCCACCTCAGGCTGAAGTAAGGCAGAAAGAGGATAACAAAAAACCACGCTCAGTCTGGTAGCTAGCCCTACCAGAACAGGAGAGGGCTCTCTCCGGGTCAATCTCAGTGAAAAGTGTTTCAATGGGGCTTGAGATGACTGAAACAACAACTGATCTTAGGCTAGATATACAAATAGGAGGATTTGATTTTGATTTTTTGGGGTTTTTTTGGAAAAAAGGGAAATACAATTTTGGGCTTGGGGATGAGGTTAAATTCTTGCAGATTTCAAGTTGGGGCGAGGAATGCAATGGATTTGATGTCTTAGATTAATTTAATGGATTGAAAATAATGCTAAAGAGATGAAGAGGGCAAGAGAATGCAAGTGTCCTCTTCAAACTGACGAAAACATATAAAACTAAACAAAAGTTTAAGGCAGAGCACCAGTAAACTAATGAATTCTACCTCAATTACTCATTTGTTTAATTTAGAAGCAAAGAGAAGGGAAATGGAATACATATAAAATTAATGAAACTTACAGATACATGGAGAAAATAATCATCAAAACTCAGAGCCACAAGGATCCCAACAAGTGCTGCAAAACTCTGGTCTTTCCTTTGCCAAAAAACTGAAATGAATATACAATGAGGTGCCAAACTTTTCCCAAGAGTCCAACCCTGAAAATGTCTCAGAAAATACATGATATAGACCATCCTAACCCCTTCCCATGCCTCTAGGGGTCGATCTCATCCTTCTAGGAGCTGTTTCAATCAATTCTAAACATGGAACTGAAATCTAGGTAGCCAAACAACTTGCCTCTATAAGGAAGGAAACTGATTCATTCATTTAATTTTCACTTTTTAGTGAATGAATCCTCTAGAAAAAGTAAATTTGAGCCAAAATTACATCATATCTATAAAATTACATCAATATAGATCAATAATTACATCACAAAGTGAAACTAGTCAAACTGGGCGAATTTCTGAGCTGAAAAGTAAAAATTGGGCCAAAATCCTCTATGCGTCGCGCCACTTTGAGCCTGTTTTTGGGGCACTTCATGAAGTCCAAATTGATATCATGATAGCTCTTTGGAAATACCTATCTATCTTCTATCCAACCCAAGTGAAATATTTGGATTTGGATATCATTTGCCTCTCCAAAACTGCAATCTCCCAAGACTAGTTCCTGCTGGTGCAAAAAGTGGCAGAAAGGCCATTTTTGGAGTGTTTTTGACCTTTAAGACCACCCATAACTTGATGAAATATCTCATCCATTCCTAAGCATGCATAATTTACCATAAAAAACCCAAAAACATCAATTTTTCCTCCAGAATATTTCCCAATCATAAGCACGCATCGGGTGGCGCAACGCGTCGGGCAGAAAAACCTCTTTTGCAACCAAAATTTAAAAAATGACAAAATTTACTCCAAATTTGCTGAAATTTGGACTGAATGTCTCCCATCATGTCCCATGCTTAGCCAAGGAAGCTTCGGCCAAGATTTGGAGTGGATCATGCCTTTTTCGTCGTTTCAGTGCTCTCCTCAACCTCGCCTTCAAGATCTTCATCCTAGCTCTGCAAACGTGTGTGCGGGCCCAATAGTGGTTCTTCATGTGCCTAAGAAAGTCTTTTTCCCTATTGGCCTTCACCAACAACTTCTCAAGATGTCTATTGACTCTCTCAAGCCAAATCTGCCTCTCAAAAGGTGTCATGTCACCTGGTCTCTTTCGGGCCAATTCCCGATCTTCACGGATTCTCTGCAAATTCGTGAGTGTCTTCTGATCCTCTAGTTGTTTATTCCGCTGATCCAGGTAATTTATAATCCATTGAGCTCTCTGCAACTTCACAGTCAATGTGTCGATCTCAGCTTTCTGTTCCTGGATGGTCTCTCTCATCTTTGAGCTAGTAGAGCTCAAATCAACATCAATGAGTGTAAAATCAATGTCTTGGCCTCCTGAAGGGCCCTCATCGTGCATAGGCCTTTTGCCTCTGTCCTGTACCTGTGCTGATGTCGAAGGTGAGACCCCTTCCATGCCAAGTGGAGATAGTACTCGTGCTGCTGATGAAGGTAACGAGACCCCTTCCACCCCTCGTGGAGATAGTACTCGTCGTGCTGCTGCAAATAAGGCTCTGTGGCCTCTATGATATGTAACACACACTGGAGCAGTGATAGGCTCAGTATCGGGAATCTCAAACTGATGTGAAGGCTCTCCCTCATCATGAACAATCTCAGGAGGAGGCTTAGGAGCTGCAAAGAAGTCACGGGAAATGAACTCATCCCATGCGACACCCTGCAATCCAAGCTGATGTTCTACAATGATCTTGATGAGCGCATAATGATAAATGATGTTATGTTGCTGCTCTAGAGTCTTCTTCTGCACAAGGGTAGTCATCCACTCTATGTTTCAACACATGAAATATGGAATACTCATCAGTCTCACTCTCGTGAAATGCATCAAAAGTCTGATGTGGTATGCATAAAGACGTGAGAACCGACCCTCACAGCTAAAGTATCCGATGATGAGTTTCATCAATGGTGCACAGGACTCCTTCAGAAACCGGAATGGAAATACTCTACTGAGCTGCCTCAAATAGCCTGGCCTGATGTAAGTTTCATAATATGCTCTATCCAGTTGCTATCTCTTATTCCACTCCTCACCTATGTTCGGTATCCCGGTTGCCTCAGAAATGGTCTCTGGTGTCAAGGTGAAATTCACTCCAGCAAGGTTTACGTGACCATCACACAAATGTAGGAAAAATAAGCGAACCAACTCTTGATGATGCTGAATTTGAGAAATCATCTCACAATATTGAAAACATGACTGTTGCTGAAAACATGTCATTGCAAGCGGGCAAGCCTGCAATTGAGTCAAGGAAGTGGGCTCTTCTCTGACGTGCCTGCCACTTTTATGAGACCTCCTCGGTACATTTAGCTCAGTGGTTGAGTCACTGTCTTGCTCATATCCTTGCTCATATGATGAATTTGTCTTTGACATGGTGCTTTGCAATGTGTATAACAAGTGTATGCTAATATGTATGTGGTGAAAACAAGAGTTTGTCTTTCAATACTCACTATGCCAAATATGTACCAAGTAGGAAATGAGGGACTATGGTAATTATGAACGGCGGGAGAAGTGGGGGTTTTTCAAGTGAAATTAATGAAATAAAAGTCACTTGACTGTTGGGAATTGGGGATTTTATAAGTAATATGAAAGGGGAGGGCTAGTAGGATTTAGTGATAGGGACAATGGGTACAAGGGATAAGATTGGTTTTGGGACAGAGGGAATAGGAGAAGGGACTATGATAACAGTGTGACAGTGATGAGGAATGGAGTTCGAACAAACTGGCATCACCAAGCAGACTTTAAGCTTCAAACGTAAACCCTATGGAGCATACCTTGATATGAATATAAGGTTTGTATTTCACCAACCAAAACTCTCATGTCTTTGCCTTCAAACATCGCCACACATGACTAAAATTAATGAGCAAGCGTTTCAACTTACTTGGAGCAGGAAAGATTTGAATCGATTTAGCTTTTTGATGAAAATTTGGTGAATTTAAGCCTGTCAGCTCTGTGCGTCGTGCACACACCCAGTGCGCCGCGTCCAGTGGATGCGCCGTGTCAGTGGAAAAAAACACTGTGGCAAACCGCCCAATGCATCGCGCAGCCTATGTGCGTCGCGCTCTTAGCCAATGCGCCGCGCAAAGTCTCAACACAGAGTCTTGGTTTCAAATTTCAGTTTCGCCCTCTCACCACTCAAATCAACTTTCAATCGATCTTCTTGGATGAAAATGAATGTTTCAAACAAATGAAAGTATCTTATAGTGGTGGATTTAATTTTTGTTTCTCACAAACCCATTTTGTAATGTTTGGCATCGGCACTTTTTCACATTTTAATACAACTCTTTTCTTCAAGTTTCCTTTTTGATTTTTGGCTTTGAAACGATGGGTTCTTGGTTGATTTTTTGCAGGGATGGTGGCATTGGATTTTGAGAAAGGATGACCAGAGGCTGCATTTGAAGTACTTCATGGTGGAAAACTTTAAAAATACATATTTATTACAAACAACAAATTTGACGATTTCTTCCTCAAAACAGAGTTTTGAAGAGGAAACATCCTTGAGCGTTATCAATGATGAAAATCTTGAAATGAAAGATTTTTGAAGACATCCTCATGGCCTGCGGGCATTATTTGACACTCTAAAGACCAAACCTTAGACCTAGAAACTGAAAGACTCCTTTTTTTACCAAAATACCATCTATGATTGTAAATGAATGAAATCAACTTTGATGAATTTTGAGAAATTTTGACCAACCCAGCAGGTACAAACGTGAAGGAAACGAGTGAAGAGACCTTTCGTCAGATAATGGCATGCCCCTAACGGAATGCAAATGCGTGACCTGAATGAGACACCTAAAAAATGAAATGCAATAAGAGAAATGATCTCTGACGGAGGGATGACAAGACCGACTCTAACATTGGCTCCAATGGGGATGGTAGCTCCTGGGAGGTGCCAAGAACTACAGAAATTTGGGCGAGCAGACAATGACTTATCCATTGGGCTATGGAATCCATTATTTGACCAATCAACAAAAGAATGATGACTCGATTTATTGACTGAAACTTGACTCAAAACGACTCAATCAACTGACTAAAAACTGACTTGACAAACTGAAACCAAAACTGAAATCCTTCTTCAGAATTATAGCCTTCACTTCGGGCCCCAAACTGAAGAAAGACCACAACACACTCTTGCAATGAAACTTGAAATAAAATGGTATGTACAATGGCAATGTAAACATCAGAAAAACATCTCAGAAATGGTACTGCTTGAGTAGCCGACCATTGACCGGCCCTCCTGGACAATCTTCCCCGTTCATCTCCTTCAGAAGAAATGCATTCTGACCACGATATGCAGCAATCTTAAAGGGACCCTTCCAGAGATTTTCAAACATACCGTGCTTACCTTTGTCCTCATTTCTAGCATCCCACTTCAGCACTACTTCCTCCAATTAGAACTTGTCCGGCTTCGCTTTCCTATCATAAATTTTCTTGATCCTCTCCTGCAACTTGAATGTATTTTGAAAAACTTCATCTATCGTTTGCTGAAAATGAATCATCTGGTTTATTCTTCTTTGCATATGACTTTCTTCACTACCAGCGTCTTGAAGAAGTTTTACCACCGAAACAACAAGGGAGGTAGGAAACACTGTGTCTACTCCATATACCAACTCAAAAGGAGACATACCAATGGATTTTTTCTGACTTACCCGATCAGCCCAAAGTGCATTTACTAACTTCTTATGCCAACCTTTCTTATTGATTTCCAGCAGCTTTTTAATGATGTTAACCAACAATTTGTTGGATGATTCCGCTAATCCATTGCCTTGCAGATGATAGGCGGTTGAATGTCCCAACGTGATATGATACTTGTTGCAAAACTCTATCATATTTATTGATTTGAAAGATGTTGCATTATTAGTGATTATCTTATTCGGGCAACCAAAGCGAGAAAAAATGTTATTCTCAAGGAAAGAAATGATTACCGCATCTGTAGCTTGTCTGGTGGGAACTGCTTCGATCCATTTTGTGAAATAGTCTGTTGTCGTGAGGATCCACCTATGTTGAGCTGAAGAAGGAGGATGGATCTACCCAATGAAATCCAAACCCCACTGCTGGAAAGGGGCGCTTACCTCAATAGGCTTAAGTGGCAGAGGCTGTAATTTCTATCTTCCTTTGAAAATTTGACATTCGTGACAGCTCTTGACAATCTTATACACATCAGCAAACAATGTCGGCCAATAGTATCCCACTCTCAAAATCTTATTGGATGTTGTTTTCCAAAACAAGTGACCCTCGCAGTCTCCTTTATGGAAATCCTCCATAACCCGCTTCGATTCCTCTTCCACCAAACAATTCAACAAAACACCACCAGGATCTTTCCAATAAAGTGCAGAATTCAAAATACAATATTTTGCAGCCTTTAGTTTCAGAGTCATACCTTTATTTCTAGTCATGCCAGGCAGTGGTGACAAATTTTGAAGAACATACACAATATCTGAATACCACGGAGAAGCAAAAAACATTTCCAATACCTGAAGTGGCGAATTATCCTCATCCTCATCAGACATAGCAGCAATCAGATTTATATCTAAAGCGTGCAAATTTGATTCAGCCATAAGCTTTTCCAGCCCCTGTCCCTTAATAATCTTCATGGGCTTTATCTCCACATCATACTCCAGCAAAGCTGCAATCCACTTACCTCGTCTTCCTTCCGGATCAATTTGTACTAAAACATCTTTCACGGCAGTGTTAGGAACATAAGCTACAATATGAGAATGTAAAATGTATACCCAAAAATAATTTAATTCTTTTACCAGTGCCAGAGCTTGCTTCTCAATGATGTTATATTTCAAGGCTGCATCTCTTATAGTCCGACTGAAAAAATCTATTGGCCTCTCATGTTCATCTCTTTTCTGCATTAACACAGCTGCCATGGTATGCTCCGAAGAAAATGAAAACAAAATAAAATCTTGGGTGTAATCCGGGCTGATTGACACAGGAGTTGAAGATGGTGCCAACTTCACTAAATTAAAATATTTTATAGCCTCTTCAGTCCACTTCACTTGGCTATCCTTTTTAAGCACATTTGTGATCTCTCTTAGAAGTTCAGCAAGGTTAGGGACAAAGCGGCGTAAAAAGTTCATCTTACCATTAAAAGACTGAATCTCCTTCTTGTTCCTGGGAGGGTCAATTTGCTGAATTGCTTCACCACATGCTGGATCAATACAAATGCCATCTTTGGAAATAATGTGACCAAGTAGTTTGCCCTCATCCATGGCAAACAAGCTCTTCTTTGGATTAAGCGACACACCATATTTTCTGCACTTTTGAAAGACGACTTTCAAGTGATACATATGTTCTTCGTCTGAATTGGAAAAGACTGTAAAATCATCAAGGTATAGAACAAGAAAAACATCCTTCTCATTCGCAAAAGCCATGTCCATCGCCCGCTAAAATGTTGCACCAGCATTCTTCAAACCGAATGGCATCTTGGCATAGTGGAATGTCCCCCACGAAGTGGTGAACGCTGTTTTGTCATGGTCATCCTCATGGAGCAAAATTTGGTTATATCCAGAATAACCATCGAGTAGTGACATGCGAGATGCTCCAACTACTCATTGAAGTATATGATCCATGTTAGGCAATGGATAATTTTCCTTCAATGACACCTTGTTCAAATTTCTGAAATCAATACACAAACGGATCTCACCTGTCTTTTTGCGAACGAGCACCAAATTGGAAATCCAATCAGAAAATCTGATGGGAACAATAATTCCAACCTTGTACAACCTATTTACCTCCTTCTCAATCGATGGCAGCAACTTCGGATTGATTCTTCTTAAATTCTGTCTGAAAGGCTTCTAATTAGGCTTGATTGGAATGGTGTGCTAAATTATATTGGTATCATACGTCTTTAAATCTGAATAGTTCTACGCGAAAGCATCAGCAAAAGAAGACAACAAACTCACATATTCAACCTTTACCTCTGGTGGAAATGATTTGGATAACTTCACCATCTTTGGATTTTCAGCTGTTCCGATATTTACATCTTCAACTCCCTTTTCAGTTGGCCGCAAGGTGGGTTTCTTAGCTACATCATCATGATCAAAGAGTTTTTCTAAAGGTATCAAGCCTTTAGGAATAACATTATCTTTCAGCTGCAACACTTCCATTTGATTGACTTGTACATTAGCTTCACCATCATCATATTCTACATCAATTGAGGTATCTTTGAACTTACCTTTTTTTTGTAGAAAATCATTAATCTCATACTCATCTTGGAAAAATTGCCAACATCTTTGATTATCCGGGATGCTAGGACGGTGCTTCACATGTATTTAAAACTTATTACTTGAGTTCATGGGAATATTCAAGTTACTCGCTGCCTTAGCAAGTGCATCTGAAATTCCATTTTGAATGCGAGGAATACAAGTCAAGGTATAATCTGAAAACTGCTTCAAAATATCAAGGACAACATTCCGGTAAGCCCGCATTCGGGGATGCTTCGTCTGGTATTCACCCTTTACTTGCTTAATCACCAATTCAGAGTCACCATAAACTGAAATTCTCTTAGCATTCAGCTTTCTAAGAATCTTTAGGCCAGCAATCAGAGCTTCATACTCAGCCTCATTGTTTGAACAATCGAATGCTAATTTGTAAGAACATACCTGTACATTTCTTAGTACCTTGTTTGGAGTGGAAAAAGGACTGCGTATCCAAATACCAATTCCAGCACCATCACTCCCGACTGCATCATCGAAATCCATGGTCCATAGACCCTCTTCATCATCTTCTAAGTGCTGAAATTGTGCTAGCTCTATTTTTTCTGCTTGCTGTCCACTATCTTTGGCTGATTGCTCAACTGTGCTTTCTGGTTTTTTCCTTTCTTTCTGCAAAACTTCTCTGAAATTCTCGGTAATCTCTGGAATATCTTCTACTTGAACTAACTGACTATCTACATCATTAAAACTGTCGGCAAACAAAATAAAAGACTCTAAATCTGTATGTACATAATTGATCGGATGATTAACCGGTTTCTCCTTGGTTGTAATCATGTACTTCATTTTTTGTTCCCGGTACAACTTTCTCATTTGGCCAAACACAAGAATAGTTGCATAGGAGAAATCTAACTGTAATGTCCCTTTCAATTTTTCTCCCCAAGATTTGGAAAGCAACATACCAAATCTCGGAGGAATGTCTGCCACAACAACGTCCATCAAAACATTCTTTGTAGGAATCTGATCCAAACTAACAACCAAGTCTTTAATGAGCCCAATACATATCACTCTACTAGAATCAAATGAATAAAGATCATGGTACTTCCTGGTGATTTCTAAACCCAACTTCTCCATGATTTCTTTCGGCATAAGATTATGGGAAGCACCGGAATCAAACATGGCATTATGCAACACAAACTCATGCAATCGAAGACTGATATAAAAAGGAGGCACTTTGCTATCTGGAGACTCACCATCTAAAGCTGGTCCAAATATCAGTTCAGGTTGATCATCTTCAATATTCACCATATCAGACATAGGATCGAAATTCAAAATTTTAGACACTTGACCTCTATAACTGTTGTTCTTCATTATTTTAGTGAAGGGAATGGATACCTTTAATTTAGAAATCTCATTCTCCAAACTAAAGGCTGAAGTTTTTTTGATCTCTTTGGCTGGAACATCTTTCTTTTCAGCCTTCTCCTTCGATGTAATTGGCTGATTTTATTTTTCTGCTGATGATGACTTCGTGGCAGCGGGATCAACTATCTCTTTTGCTTTCTTTTGTGCAACAGGTGAATCGTTTTTATGTGTTGAAACTTATTTTCTCTTTTGGATTGGATTGAAAGGCACGTCTCTGTTTCTAAGAGAATATTTCTTCTGCTGGGCTGACAAGGCATTCATATAACCTCTCTGATACTCATCCGACTCTTCCTCAAGAGCTGCATCATTAGCCAAGATAAAATCCTCATCTCTTTGTACCCCTGAACTTTCTGCATACTCCTCATATTCAGTGATATAAATGGGAAAATAATCAGGACTAAAGAAGCGATTTTCCTCCCCTACTACATCATCTTCATCATCTGAATCCTGACCAAAAAAATTCTGCTGAAGAGGTGTCTTTACTTGCTGCTAGACTGCTGGTTCTTGTGCTCGCTGCTCTCGTTGTTTGATCCTGAATTGGGGTTGTGCACTCAAAGTGGGAAGATATCTGTCTCGTAATGAATAGGCCATCTCCAGATCAAAACCATCCAGAAACTTAAGCAAAGATGATTTCTTAGATGGCCTCAAATCATCAAGAATTGCATTATAAACCGCATTAAATATGATAATATAGTCTTGGACGAACTCACCATCATTGCGCTTGATCTTGGTATATTCATAAGTGATTTGAAGTGGATATTTCTTTATTTCCCACCGATCTAGAAACTATCTCTGAAGCTCGGCCAATGTAGCAACACTTCTAGGCTGCAAAGCTCTGAACCACTTGCGCACCTCACCTCCAAAATTTTGCACAAACAATCTCATGGTGACATTCTCTTCATCAATTTCATGGAGATCAAAAAAGTCTGTCATTCTATCAATATGCTGCTGAGCGGGCACACTTTGAGAAATACCATCAAACAAAGGGATTTTACTCTGATAATCAACGGGCATGGGATCCAAATTCTGGGGCAAGACAAGAGGTGCGAATCTCACAGCCATTGCTCCTGGTGGATTTATAATCTGTCTTGGAGAAACGGGTGGAGTAGGAGCAGTAGATGTACGAGGCGTATGTGATGGGGATGGAGGAGAAACTACAGTTGATTGCTGATCAGATATAGATGGTTGTACGGGAATGGTAGGAATGAAAGAAGGCTCAGCGTGAACTTGTGAATCAAAAGTAACTGCTGATGGACCAAGAGTTTCAGATGCGGACTCTATGAATTCAGGAATATTCGTTGCCACAATAGAGTTTTGAATGTTCAAAATGTAACTATCAATGGATCTATTAGCTTGTTCGATCTCAAGATACTTGATAAACTCGGGATTTATGACGGTAGAACCAGTAGCACTTTTAGATTTAGTTTCAAACAACGACAACTCGAATTGATCATCAAAGTCAATATATTCAAGGAATTCAAATACAGTAGGGCATGAATGGGATTTAAACAAAGGGATCACGGGACTTTCTCAACGGAGGATTCCTGAAATCAGATTTGGATTCTCATACACTGGAGGTGGATTAGGATCGGGATTTTCTCTAGTATGTCTTCTGGAAGCCAGTGTGTTGATCTATTCAAAAATCAAAGTAACACAACCGATTTATTTTAGCCTATCAAATTCTAGACTCAATCACCCAAAAGTCCAGAACGATCTGATATACTGGAGTAATTCACAAGTCAAGTGTCACGTTCACAAGCTAGACCGGAGATTGACTGAAGCAGCGTTTATCTACTTCCGCTAATGCAAAGAAAAAGCGTTTCGAAGGCTACCTGGCATAACTTCAGGCTCCGTCTGTAACTTATGAAACAAATAACACCAACAAGAAAACCATTTTCTTCCCCAGTATGGTCGCCACTATGTTATTTCGTAAATCCACCTTAGGCTGAAGTAAGGCAGAAAGAGGATAACAACAAACCATGCTCAGTCTAGTAGCTAGCCCTACCAGAACAGGAGAGGGCTCTCTCCGGGTCAATCTCAGCGAAAAGTGTTTCAATGGGGCTTGAGATGACTGAAACAACAACTAATCTTAGGCTAGATATAAAAATAGGAGGATTTGATTTTGATTTTTTGGGGTTTTGTTGGAAAAAATGGAAATACAATTTTGGGCTTGGGGATGAGGCCAAATTCTTGCAGATTTCAAGTTGGGGCGAGGAAGGCAATGACTTTGATGTCTTAGATTAATTGAATGGATTGAAAAGAATGCTGAGGAGCTAAAGAGGGCAATAGAATGAAAGTATCCTCTTCAAACTGACGAAAACATATAAAACTAAACAAAAGTTTAAGGCAGAGCACCAACAAACTAATGAATTCTACCTCAATTACTCATTTGTTTAATTTAGAAGCAAAGAGAAGGGAAATGGAATACATATAACATTAATGAAACTTATAGATACATGTAGAAAAACATCATCAAAACTCATAGCCACAAGGATCCCAACAAGTGCTGTAAAACTCTAGTCTTTCCTTTGCCAAAAAATTGAAATGAATATAAAATGAGGTGCCAAACTTTTCCCAATAGTCCAACCCTAAAAATGTCTCAGAAAATACATGATATAGACAATCCTAACCCCTTCCCATGCCTCTAGGGGTCGAGCTCATCCTTCTAGGAGCTGTTTCAACCAATTCTAAACATGGAACTGAAATCTAGGCAGCCAAACAACTTGCCTCTATAAGGAAGGAAGCTGATTCATTCATTTAATTTTCACTTTTTAGTGAATGAATCCTCTAGAACAAGTAAATGTGAGCCAAAATTACATCATAGCTATAAAATTACATCAAGATAGATCAATAATTATATCACAAAGTGAAACTAGTCAAACTGGGTGAATTTCTGAGCTGAATAGTAAAAATTGGGCCAAAATCCTCTATGCGCCGCGCCAGAAAACTCAATGCGCCGTGCCACTTTGATCAAGTTTTCCTCCAGAATATGTCCCAATCATAAGCGCACGTCGAGTGGCACGACGCGTCGGGTAGAAAAACCTATTTTGCAACCAAAATTTCAAAAATGACAAAATTTACTCCAAATTTGCTGAAATTTGGAGTGAATGTCTCCCATCATGTCCCATGCTCAGCCAAGGAAGCTTCAACCAATATTTGGGGTGGATCGGGCCTTTTTCGCCATTTCAGTGCTCTCCTCAACCTCACCTTCAGGATCTTCATCCTAGCTCTGCAAACGTGTGTGCGGGCCCAATAGTGGTTATTCATGTGCCTGAGAAAGTCTTTGTCCCTATTTGCCTTCACCAACAGCTTCTCAAGATGTTTGTTGACTCTCTCAAGCCAAATCTGCCGCTCAAAAGGTGTCATGTCACCTGGTCTCTTTCGGGCCAATTCCCGATCTTCACGGATTCTCTGCAACTCCGTGAGTGTCTGCTGATCCTATAGTTGTTTATTCCGCTGCTCCAGGTAATTTATAATCCACTGAGCTCTTTGAAACTTCACAGTTAATGTGTCGATCTCATCTTTTTGTTCCTGGATGCTCTCTCTCATCTTTGAGCTAGGAGAGCTCAAATCAACATCAATGAGTGTAAAATCAGTGTCTTGGCCTCCTGAAGGGCCCTCATGTTGGGAAAAATACTGAGAGGGGGGGGTGAATCAGTATTTACTGCATATTCAAAACTTTCACCTTTTCTTGCTTCTAAAATGCATACGCTACTTTCCTGAACCAGACTTGCGTATATACGCAGATACCCTTTACGAAACTCGCGTATACACAGATATCTATTTATGTCATTAATTCTTCACTTAAATCATTCCTTCATTTATTCATCAGATATTCATTAGCGCCATTTAAACATGTGCGGTAAGAGCAAGAAGCGAATAAATCATCACACAAAGCATCCCCACACGCAGAACCCGGGATTTTTAGGTGGAAACCCAAGTCAGGAGAAAACCACCATTGCAGTTGCTCGGCCTTCAATATTTTATTATAGAAAACATCTTACAACATGTCTTGGCGCGAGACTTGACCGACACGCGAGGCACTACTGCGCTCATTTACCGGCCCAGCCTCTCACGGAAGGGAGCCTACGACCCCACGACTCGTTTACCGGCCTTTCTTGGAAGGGAGCTACGACCCCACGATCTCGTTTACCGGCCTCTCCACGGAAGGAGCTACAACCCCACGGCCCGAAGGCTACAGCCCTCAACACCACCTTGGACCACGTTTCATCAATTTTCACACTGGATCCAACCACTTCAATAGAACACAACTTGCAGGCCACAATTCATCATATTTCCGGACCGAACCCTTTCGGACTTTTAAGCACAACCATAAATCATCGACAGATACATATCAACACAGATCAGATAGCAGAAACACAGCAGAACAGATCATATATTTCATACCACTTGCTTCAGCAAACCCTAGTTTGCATACGCACTTTTACTTCACTGATGTCGCGTATATACGCGCTTCCGTCCACACAAACCAGCGTATACCACAGTGTATATTTTATTGCGCATACGCGCTTTCTCTTCGCTGAAGCTGCGTATATACGCGTTTCCTCCGCGGCGAAGTAGCGTATAGATCTTCAATCATTACAGAGCAACATACTTCATCAGATCAGATATTCAGTTCAGATCTACCCTTTTGCTTCAGACAGATGTTCGCCTAGATGCTCGCCTCATCATAGATCTAAGCCTTCCATAATCAGATCTAGCAAATACAAGAGCAATTCAGATCTAGATCCTCTTCTTCATCATTGGTGCATCATACATTCAGATCTATCATTCAAGTGTAACCCTTTCCATTCAGATATACTTCAGTGAGAAGTATTCATTCAAGCTCAGACTTCTTGCACCCACACTCATGTTATGCACAATGAATTTGTTCTCCTTATATAGGTTTATCCTTTTTCAATACCATGAGCCCCTTTTTCAATACCATGGGCCAAAACAATACCATGAGCCCAAAACTACCTGGACGGGGTCAACTAGGCGGATCATTACCCAATACAATGGGTCAATACCATGGTGGTTACCCTTGGTTTTGCACTTTTTGAGCGCTTTAGCCCATACGCGACTTGGCACGTTATTTTCCGCGTGCATACGTGACTTGTCCACACAAACCAGCGTATACCACAGTGTATATTTTATTGCGCATACGCGCTTTCTCTTCGCTGAAGCCGCGTATATACGCGCTTCCTCCGCGGCGAAGTAGCGTATAAATCTTCAATCATTACAGAGCAGCATACTTCATCAGATCAGATATTCAGTTCAGATCTACCCTTTTGCTTCAGACAGATGTTCGCCTAGATGCTCGCCTCATCACAGATTTAAGTCTTCCATAATCAGATCTAACAAATACAAGAGCAATTCAGATCTAGATCCCCTTCTTCATCATTGGTGCATCATACAATCAGATTTATCATTCAAGTGTAACCCTTTCCATTCAGATATACTTCAGAGAGAAGTATTCATTCAAGCTCAGACATCTTGCACCCACTCATGATTTGCACAATGAAATTCTTCTCCTTATATATGTTTATCCTTTTTCAATACCATGAGCCCCTTTTTCAATACCATGGGCCAAAACAATACCATGAGCCCAAAACAACCTGGACGGGGTCAATTAGGTGGATCATTACCCAATACAATGGGTCAATACCATGGTGGTTACCCTTGGTTTTGCACTTTTTGAGCGCTTTTTCCCATACGCGACTTGGCACGTTATTTTCCGCGTGCATACGCGACTTCCCCTAGGCCAATCCGCGTATACAAAGAGACATACTCTTTTCATTATATTTTGAGCACATTCTAAATTCCTTTCTTCATTGCCTTCTGTACACACTGTAGAAACATCATATTTTCTTCATCAGGAATGTTCTCTCAAGCACAACTTCATCAAGTAAGTTGTCATTATCTTAATCAAGTGGGTTGCTTTTCAAGGACAACA